>JACXGM010005279.1:0-20744 GCA_016801145.1 Umbra pygmaea
CTGACTGTTCTGCACAATCTCAGGACATATGAGTTTAGGGGATATATGCGTCTTAAGGGAGGATTCTGTGATTTGTTTTCTAATAGTAATGATCTTTTTATCAAAAAAGCTCATGAATTCATTACTGTCAAAATGTAGTCCTATTTCATTTGTGGAATTCTGCTTTTTAGTTAACTTTGCAACTGTATCAAAAAGAAATGTTCGGTTATTTTTGTTCTCCTCAATTAGGTTGGAGAAATAGGCTGATCGGGCAGAAGTAAGTGCAGTGCGGTAATGCAGAGTACTGTCATTCCAATGTCAGTAAGCCCTCGTCCCAAGTCTACTTCCGAAACGCATAGAAGCCGAGATACAAAGCCATGTTGTCTGTTCAGAGAAATGATCTTGAATTATGATTCGTAATCTCAATGGGTTTAGGGGTTTGTGCTTTCGAAATAGATTTCTACTGTGTTGTTTTTGTTGATTGTTTCTGGTGACTATAGGAAACCACAACCCTACACAACCTACATCATGTACAGTATCTATCTCGTCATATGTAAAGAAAATATTTGCTAATAATTATTCCCATTGATATAGGTCACAAAGTTACCTAGCTGTTAAAAAATCTATCCACCTTCATCAATGCAAAGCATATATTGCACCATAACAACATCAATAGATTACATTAACCAATATTTGTAAATGTAATTATACCACATAACCTACAGTAATCACGCAGTACACTAGCCTACATAAAACCAATAGCCTAAAAAAACCTTTCAAGACAATTTCTATCCATTTCCAAATGCTTGCAAATAACACAACAATTAAAAGCTGACAGATGTAGGATGTATTATTGGTTCTCTAATTTTTTGCAGGGGTTGAGGGAGGCCATGTTTGGTGGGGAGGGTTAAAACTTTGCATCAATCCTTTTAATTTCATTTTCAACCTTTAATAAATAACTATTCTTCAAATGAAGTATTAAATGCACATTTTGTGTTGTCTATATTTTGATTTAGAGGAATGGGGATTCAGACTTCCTTGAGGCGCTGTTGAGCATGGATGATGAAAATACGACCATCCTGCAACGTGGACACTAGCAGCAAGACCAGTACATGCAGCTGATGATAGCCCACCATGCTGAGGAAATAGTGCTGAGGAGGAAAGTTGGCATTCCAGCAGGCGGACGTTGAAGAAAGCAGACGGCTCAGGCGGGAATTCCAGAATGGGTTTCTGTCTTCTCATAGAGTTTGCCCAGTCCTTTAAGAAATGGGCACAATGCCACTTGATGTTGGACACTGGTTATATTGTAATTTGTCACTTTAGTCGAGTCAATGTCCTTTTAATGTTCATACAAATAGAGGTTTTTAAGCTACAGTTTTAATTGCCGGTCAGGTGCTACATAATTGATATCCTACTATTTATTTCCTTAGAAGCTCTAATAATTGTTTACACCATATTGCTGCTTACACTGCATTACAGTATATTATGTACATAATACTGTATGTGTAGATCAGGGGTCTGCAACTGGTGGCTCTTCAAACCCTCCGCAGTGTCTCCATGTAGCTTTGAAAATATATAACATGGAATTTATCAAGAAATAGACATCTGTTATGAAAGGAGCCGAGAAGGGGTTGTTCTTTGTTCTAAAATTTCATAAATGCAATATAGTTATACTATATAAAAGCGGTGTTATCATCATTTTATGGGTCAAATAGGTTTGATGGCTCTTTTGATGGTAAAGGTTGCAGACCCCTGGTGTAGATACTTATATAGCCTATTTACATACACCTGTTTGAATACTGTACATTTCCTGATTGATCAAAGTGTGCCCCTACCCTACAACTTAAAATGTGAACATTTTTTAGAATTCGTTAATTTATTCACAATTGAGACATGCAACATTGGACAAAAATTAATCCTTGTTTGGTATACACTACTTGCCAATAAATATCTTTCTGATTACATGTGTAGAGACAAACATACTGTTTCAGATACCAAATTGGAATAACATGTACTATGCTCTGAGACAGTAGTCTCAGGCAGGCAATTTGACAAATTGAACAGCAATATGCTCTGTCTTTAAACCAGGGTAAGGTTAACCAGTTAAGTTCAAATTTGCACAGTGTAAGATCAATGATTTTCCGTTATCATCTTTATTGAAAAAAACAGATGTATGCACCATACTTTTGCTACAGTGCATTCAAAACTGAATAGACCAGTACATGCATTTACACCCTGATCTTCGACAGTGAATGGCAGTCATCGTGGTTTGGTGTACTGGAAACCCATTTTTTGTTACATCAGCCACCTCTTCAAAGGATAGGCTGCATCACCAAGGACATATAGTACCCCAAATCATCTCCACAATTGATGATCACGTAATGCGATGCAATTTCGTAACAAAGGCATTTCTATATTTTGTTTTGGTTGCGGGTTTCACAATTATTCTCTTTGTCCATTTAGGCTTTAGTTTGCGAGCTGACTAGATCGCTTAATACAGATTGTTTTAAGGTACTATAATAACAACTACCTCTTTAGCTAAAAACAATACATCACAAACAAAAACAGCATCGCTTGTATATTCTCCATACTTCAGGTTGCAGTGTCGCACAAACAATGATTCTTGCCTGGCACTTTGTAATGACGTTTACGTTACTCTACATTTCTGATCCTTCCGGGGCCTGGGAGGAGCCGTCACGTGCAGTGAGCATACGTCACCGGACTAATTTGCTTAATCTTCCTGGTACTTTAGACCTCAGGTCGGAACACAAACTGCTACGGTCTAGAGGGACAAAAATGACCCCCTTAAAAAAAGTTCCTGGGACAAAATATTCAGGGTAATTCGGTCGAAAAGGGCCATTAGACCGAGATTACTGTTCTGTCAAATAAGCTTTCCTCTCCCGTTCTGTATTTCTGGGCATTTGGGTTAAGTTGCAACGGCACATGCATTTCAACATCACATCTCCTGAAGTCCTCTAATATTTCCTAATTAATGTCATCAACACATCCATGATTCATGGAAATGTTGCGTAAAACACAACAAGCCACAAAGAATGCTGTGACTTTAGTAGTGTACCTGTTCTATCCAAACACCTGACGCGCATTTTCAGTGTGCCAAATGTTCGTTCAATTAGGCTACACTGCGTGTTTGTGTGTGTTTTCGATTAAACATCATTTCGCGCACTTGCTGGCATCATAAATTTTGTTATCATTAACCATGTCTTTAACGGATAGCCGTTGTCCCTTTCACAGCCACCCATCCAAGGGGGGATTCCTCATGGCAAAGTTGCCATAAATTAGTCGTAAAGACATGGGTGATTTTACTATTAGCATTGCAAATGACTTGTATGTTGATTGAATGGGTTCCCTTGAGGTTGATGTATATCAGTGCAAATAATTCATTCTGAATAATTTGAGTAAATGTGTAAACTAGATCTATACCTATTTTTTTCACATTTTAGTTGTGCACACGCTACATTATGGTTAAGCATGCGCCCTTAAAATAGCATATGAATAACACGCCACTGACTTTTATCTAGGTTTTTCCTGGTCAGTGGCAGAATTGTTTTCGGGACCTGCAAGATAGCACCAGGGAACGTTTGCGCCGGAACACGCCTCTTCTTTTCGCTGAACCGCCCAACGAACGCAAATTCATTCCCTAATTTACAGACGCGCGTCTGTGGATGAAAAAAGTCCCATATCCGTCGGGTGCAAGATAGGAATGATACATGCGTTCGTGTAAAAATGCAATTGCGCTGGGTGTAAGATAGGGCCCAAAGAGTGGAGAGGACATCTTCATTAGAACACACCTTGATAGACTTATAACAGGAACTCCAAACACCCCTCAAGAACGACTTCACAATAACATGCGCTGACCATTCTAGAACCCTGGGATTAAATAGGCATCTTGATTACTCATCACGCGCCGGTGTGGGAGTGCCCCATTCATGCGTAATGAGTAACCAAGCGCCTACCATAATCCCAGTACCCAGAGGTCGGTGCATAAACAAAGCACATACATTAACACTTTAAAATAATACAACATACATAAAACAAAGTCCATCACCATCAGCTCAACTGCCACAACAGCCCTGTCAGTCCTGACAATGTTAGTATATCTCAATATCTGGATTTGGCTGACCAATCTGTGTGATCAAAAACCAATGTATCATACCTATAGCATCAGCAGTTCTGGTAATAGCTGTGGGACAGGGGTTCCTGTACATGGACGGTGTTAGATTTTTCTCTTTCCAAAAAACTTCAAATTCCTATGTTCAAATCGTAAACTGGCATTTGAATCTTGTGTGAGTTCCAGCAGCCGGTTGCACCAGCTGTGCGTAAGTTCAAACATAGCCTGGTTTGAACGTAATTCTAATTTAGGATGGAGTTTACGCACTACTAACATTTTATGGGTTGCACAAGCTGAAATAGTTCCAACGTAGGCATAAGTTACAACTTATATCTTACACCTAGCCCTTACTAGGTGTAAAGTCCAACTTAAAACAACAGTTGTCATGGCGCATCGTTTTCGAACGGCTATTTCATCATTAAATTAACTTCTGAAAGCATTTGATGCGAGAAATCAACTGTATAGATTTCAAATATTGGCATTTTTACAAAATGTATGACGAATCGAAAATGTGCTCAAACGTTTTCGGAAGTGAATATCTCCATAAGCATAAGCGCCTGCGGGTATAAATTAGCTAGTGAGCCAACCCTGTCTAATTCATTTTTATCTACTTGATCACATCATTTGTTTGCCACTTATTGAAGTTAAGTGCTGATTTAAGTCAACGTTATAAGATAATGTACGTGCATAGTCAGAGACAAACGCTAAAATAGCATATGGACGTTCTGAAAAAGCCAGGCTGTTATCGTCAATAATTGTCGTTATGTTTGGGTCCTGCAGACGGCGTCTGTGCGGGGGTATTATTGCGCAATACCAGCAAGAAAGAACACATCGTCTCAAACTGTCAGCAGCGTTCTGTGTGTTCGTCAATTTCAATACAATGAGAAAGTGTGCGCTCCGAAGATGTTATACAGTTACTAACATAACGAATAGCAAGCATTATTTTTTTTATTATGTTTGTTTCTTGTTAATGAAATAAAGTTGTATTTTGCATGTAGGCAAACGGTAAACAACAAACTTCTCAGATTATCACCCCGACTGATTTCATTCTGTAATTTGACAACACCGTAAACGCTCCATCAAGGCTACTTTCCTCTGATTGGCCACAGAAAGTAAAAACGTCATTTTCTGCGACAATATTTTGATTAGTGTAGACTTTACGCCAGTGTAGCTACGTTGAACCTTAAGTCTCTGTGGTGCAACCAAACATCACCACAGCTTTAGTATCAAACTAACTAGGTTCAACGTACCATTTAGTGTGGACTTTGCACCCTAACTTAAGAGATAACTTACGCACAGCTGGTGCAACCGGCTGCTGAGCTTCAAGAATTTAGTTTGGTGTGGTGGTTCACGTGGCGTGAGGGGTTCCGGTCAACATAGCCAACACTTGAACATCTACAGTCAAACTTGCCAACACTTGAACATCGTATGCGCAGCTATACAATGAAATGTGATAAAACCCTCTGAAAAACACTATCACGTTTTAATACGTGGCTTGTGAATTCATTTTGCTATTCACCTGCAAAACTTAAAGCTACACTACAGGCTAAATTCTAATATTTTATTTATGATTCCACTTGATATTTATTAAGGTAAGTCCCCTCTATGTGTATACCATGTATGGAGCACTTTTACTGCAGCGTTTTAGAGATATTCACATTTACAAGCAAGGGCGTAGGAAAAGGGGGGATACTGACAGGCAATATGTTCCCCCCAAGGTCTCCCCTAATATAAAAATCGTTCCTACGCCCTAGTTTTAAAGTAGACTATAGTGGAATCTTTTGGAGATTTGAAATGCTGCTTTCCTTAAAGGTACATTACAGGCTAAATTCTAATATTTTCTTTATGATACCACCTCGATATATATTAAGATAAGCCCCCTCTATATTTACAACACATATGGAGGACCTTTACTGCACCATTTTGCAGAAATTGACAAGTAAAGGTATAGTGAATCTATATGGAGACAGATGCTGTCCCACTTACACTTACATTTCTCCCTTATTTCAAATAATTTCATAATGATTCTACTTGACTTATATTAACATAAATCCCCTCTATATGTACACCAAGGATGGAGCACTTTTACTGCACCATTTTGGAGAAATTCACATGTAAAGGTATAGTGGAACCCTACGGCGATTTGAATGTTGATATTCTTAAACCTACATTACAGCTTAAATCCGATTAATTTATTTATGAATCAACTTGCTATACAGGTCCTTCTCAAGAAATTAGCAAATTGTGATAAAGTTAATTATTTTCCATAATGTAATGATAAAAATGAAACTTTCATATATTATAGATTCATTGCACACCAACTGAAATATTTCAGGTCATTTATTTTTTTAATACTGATGGTGCCTTGATACAGCACTCTGGGAACAGCCTATTTGTTCAGAAATTTCTTTCTGTGTCTTACCCTCTTGCTTGAGGGTGTCAATGATGGCCTTCTGGACAGCAGTCAGGTCGGCAGTCTTACCCATGATTGCGGTTTTGAGTAATGAAACAGGTTGGGAGTTCTTAAAAGCCTCAGGAATCTTTTACAGGTGTTTAGAGTTAATTAGTTGATTCAGATGATTAGGTTAATAGCTCGTTTAGAGACCCTTTTCATGATATGCTAATTCTTTGAGATAGGAATTTTGGGTTTTCATGAGCTGTATGCCAAAATCATCAGTATTAAAACAATAAATGGCCTGAAATATTGCAGTTGGTGTGCAATGAATCTAAAATATCTGAAAGTTTAATTTTTATCATTACATTATGGAAAATAATGAAATTTATCACAATATGCTAATTTCTTGAGAAGGACCTGTATATTCACGTAAGCCTTCTCTATATGTACACCACATATGGAGCACTTTTACTGCAGTATTTTAGAAAAATTCACATGTAAAGATGTAGTGGTACCCTACAGAGCTGTAGATGCTGTCATACTTACAGCTTAAGTTCTCCCTTCAAATAATTTCATAATAATTCCACTTGATATATATAAAGATACGTCCCCTCTATGTGTACACCAGGTATGGAGTACTTTTACTGCACCAGCGCTTAAGCTGACACTGAAAAAGAGGAGTGTTACAAAGTAGAAAAAATACTTTAGAAAAGCATGCAACCTTTCATTCAGTAGAGGATGAGAACTGAAATGTTGCAGAACCTGGAAGGCTTTTTATCCATGGCCACTGTATTAAGTAGACATGCTAAAAGCATAGCAGTCACCCTGATAGTTCTCCTGGCTACTACGCTAACGTTAGTTTTTATATATGGTCAGATACTTATGTTCCTAATTGTACGTATAACTTGTGGTTACATATTTTTGTCTCGCAACAAAATATGTATTTGGTGCTGTATCTGGTGAAAGACATGGTTAACTACTTTCTCTTCTTATCTACAAATAGTTATGTTTTGTAGATCTTGTGCCCTATTATTTCTCTATATTGGGGTGAAACACAGCCAAAGCACTGTTACTTGGGTTAGGGTTAGCGTGATATTTCTGCGCCCAAGTAAAATTGCTTTCGGCTGTTGCATCACTTTTACTCACGACATCCTAACCGGCAACATAGGATGCATAGGAAGACAATGCATGCACTGAGACAAAAATACTTTTGCCCACCTATCTATATCTAGGGGAGATGGTGAATAACTTTATTTAAAAAAAGTTGGCGTGTTCCTTTAAGAGAAATAGGGTTGATAGTCAAGAATTTAAAGTTGGTGCAGGCTGAGCCTGTTCTATTGTATGTGGCCACTTCATTATGTACACCTGTTCAACTGTTAACGCAAATATCTAATCAGCCAATCACGTGACAGCAAGGCAATACATGTATACATGGTCAAGAGGATCTGGTGAAGTTCAAACCAAGCATCAGAATGTGGAAGAAAGGTGATTTAAGTCAGTGGTTATCAAACCTCTCCTGGGGGACCCACAGCTGTCTCACAGTTTTGTTGAAGCCCTGAACTAGCTCATTTGATTCAAGCAGGTAAGGGCTTGATGATTAGTTGACAAGTTGATTCAGGTGTGGTAGCCGTGGGATACATCTAATATATGACATGACTGGGGGTCCCAGGGAGAGGTTTGAGAATCACTGATTTAAGTGACTTTGAACGTCTATTGCTATTGTAGCCCATCTGCTTCAAGGTTCAACAATTGTGCATTCAGAGATGCTCGTCTGCATATCTTGGATGTAATTAGAGTTTTTTTTATTACTTTTGCCATAAAGAATCAATATTTTCTATATTTTTGCTTCAGGTTTGGCCTTCAAAATGCAACTTGTCTAAAGACTATTTGCAGATGGGGGAAGAAAATAGTTGAGCAAACCATCTGTCTGGCTAATGGTTCTCAAACATGGGTACTAGGACCCCTCGTGGTACATTAACCAAAAAAGTTTGGGAAACACTGGACATAAGGACTTTTTTGGGATGTTTTTCTAGAAAAGTTACAGTAATCAAAGGCAGCATTAGTTGCACCAGGTGTGCTTGTCTGGGGAAAGTCAGAGAACCCAGTCAGACTCGAACCCATGACGTCATGTCGTATAATGTCCAGCAATACAGCGACTTCGGCCACCAGGCCACGCGGACCCCAGCAACCTGAATTTTGAGACAGCAGTTTGTGAAAAGCGGTCAAGTGAGTGCCTCAAACACATTAATTTGCAGTTTCTCAAACATCCAGGACTCTAGTTTAATTTAAACTCCAATATGCTATGGTAGAGAGCTGAAATAATTATAATTTAGTCAAAATATTTATGGACCTGCTTATAACATTAACTAGCAGCCATATACTGCACACAAAACTGAAAATCTCTCTGCATCTAATGTTGGATATTGAGACTGTAAATGTTTACCTCTATTGTAAGTACTGTACTGTACAATATACAGACTTGAACGAAAGTATTGGTATTCTTTCATATTTTATTTAAACAATTATCTGAACTAAGTAGACATTGACAAATTAATTTGGCATCCACCATTCTTTATTTCTGTCACGCTTGTGTTGGATATTGAGGAGTCACACGCAGAACAGATTCTTTACTGGGAAATCACTCACAAACCGCTAATCAGTTTAATGGTGGGAGGTTTCCCCCACCATCAAAAAATATGCAGGTTAGGTTCTCCTCTCAGTGCCCTTGACAAAAACTCTTGCTTAGATCTGGAGTTGGCCACTGCTCCCTTGAGGGATAGGTTAAATGCAGAGAATGAATTTTGCTACATGTATGTTTATGTGACAATAAAGTACATTTACCTTTACACACATGAAGGACACAATGGTGTAGCTTCCCTCTTAACATAAAACCTGCTTAGTTGTTCAACAGCATACATAAGCAGCGGTCTACATAACAGTGTTTTCAAGAAAAGCGATCTATATAACAATTCACATCTAACGGTCTATATAGCAATGATAAAGCGTGACAGCAAAACCCGATGTTAACATACCATAATATCCCACAACACTCTGATCAGCTGGCGTGGTTAAGTAGGGAACGAAGAAGCGCAGGTGAATCCGCTTGCTGCTGATGATGAATAGGCCTGGTCACCCTCGATCTCCAATGGCGGAGGTGGGGTCTCCAGCACCCTGGCCTCATGGAGAGGGCCTTCCACCACCGACTTGAGGAGGAAGACATGAAACACAGAGTTAATATGAATAGTAGGGGTAAACACAACATGTAAGACACATAATTAACCCTCCCCAGGACTTCAAAAGGCCCCACAAACTGAGGCGCAAGCTTCCGGGAGGTCAGGCGAAGGGACAGGTTCCGGGACGATAGCCAGAAACCTAACCTGGGAATCGGGTGGGGAATCGGCCCCGCGGCGACAATCAGCGTGGACCTTGTGGCAGCAGACAGCCTGCTGGAGACAAACATGAGCAGTGTTCCATATGTCCTCCATGCGCCGAAACCAATCATCCAACGTGGGCACCTGGGTCTGGCTCGGGGTGCTAAGGGGCCAGAACTGGCTGATACCCCAGCACATACTGGAAGAGAGTGAGCCCCGTGGATGAGTGACATAAGGAGTTTTGAGCATACTTGGCCCACGCAAGTGATTTGACCCACTCCCATTGCTGGTCCTGACAATAAGTCTGCAAGAACTTGCCCACTTCTTGGTTGACCTGTTCGACCTGCCCATTAGCTTTTGGATGGAACCCTGACCAGAGGTGAGACTGACCGCAACCCCCAATCTCTTTATAAATGCTCTCCACACACAAGAGGTAAAATGGGATCCACAGTCAGAAACAATATCCTCCAGAACCCCATAATGCCGGAAAACGTGCATAAAGAGAGCTTCCGCGGTTTGTAGGGCTGTAGGCACTCCAGGGAGAAGCAGAAGACAGCAAGCCTTCGAGAACCTATCCACAACAACCAAGATTGCAGTGTTCCCCTCAGAAGGAGGGAGATCCTTAAGGAAGTCGATAGATAAATGCAACAATGGCCATTGTGGAATTGGAAGAGGCATTTGTTTCCCAGCAGGAAGGTGTATCAGTACTTTACTCTGGGGACAATTCAAACAGGAGGAAACGTAAACCCTCATGTCCTCCACTAAGGTGGGCCACCAATACTTGCCCCAGGCAGTCGATCATATGGCCAAGGCCAGGATGACCGGAGGAGGGGTTGGTGTGCGCCCAGCAGATGAGCTTCTCCCTAACAGCAGTAGGCACATATTGGCATCCAGCAGGATATTGCACGGGAGCTGGCTCTGTGCGAAAAGCATGCTGAATTCTTGTGTCTAATTCCCACAACACGGCAGCCACTATACATGCCTCTGGAATGACAGGGCTGTCATCTGCTGGGCACTTTGCGTCAAACTGGCAAGACAAAGCATCAACTTTCCAATTCTTACTGCCTGGGATGTAGGACAGAGTATATGTGAAGTGCGTAAGGAACTTGACCACCTTGCCTGGCGAGGATTAAGTTTCCTCGCTGACCGAATGTACTCCAGGTTACGGTGGTCAGTCTGAATAAGGAAAGGGTGTTTAGTCCCCTCGAGCCAGTGCCTTGAGGGCATTGACAATGGCCAGCAGGTCACGATCGCCGACAACATAGTTATGTTCGAAGGTGTCAATGTCCGAAAGTAGAATGTGCAGGAGCTTAGCAGGGGCTCCTGACCTCTGAGACAGCACTGCCCCGATCCCACTCTCAGAAGCGTCAAGGTATTGCTATAACCCAAGAAGAAGATGGCACACTGAAAGAAAAAAGACCTTTTTAGCTTTATCATACATCTCATGCTCCAGCAGTCTCCCAAGCACCTTGCGGACCAGGGACACATGCTGTTCGTGAGTAGCCGTGTACACTAGGATGTCATCTATGTAAACGACTACTCCTCACCCCCACATGTCCCGGGAAAATGTAAATTACGAAGGCTTGGAAGACTGAGGTAGCATTCATCAGACCATACGGCATAACTACATTTTCGTAATGTCCTGTAGTGGTACTGAAAGCAGTTTTGTACTCATCTCCCTCTCGGATGCGCACAAGAAAAAAGCGCATGTCATGTATATTTTCTATGACTGAAGAAATTAAGGGAAGTGGATAGGTGTGCCGTTCAGTGATGTTATTAAGGGCACGGTAATCTATGCATGTACGCAGACCCTTGTTTTTTTCTTCTTTACAAAAAAGAACCTAGAAGATACAGGTGAAGATGAGGGGCTTATGTAACCTTGGTGCAGCGATTCGGAGATGCATGTTTACATAGCCTCGGTCTCAGGATACGACAGAGGATGTACATGACTCCTCGGCAGTACAGCCCCTGGTCGAAGGTCAATAACACAATTCCAGGGCCAATGGGGAGGTAATTTGGATGCTTTTGTTTTTGAAAAAGCATGTGCGAGTTCCGAGTAGTCAATTGGGATGGGATTGTTAATGAAGCAGAAAGGCTATTGGAATTTGGGTTATTTGTTTTTACCATTTTCAGTGGATTGATGAGCAATATGAGAGAGAAATGTGGTTAATATTGATCGTTGTTTAGGTACATTAAATCACTTTAAGCCTTTTCCTCGCCATAGAAGCCAAGAAAGAGGAAAACTTTGACGTGAGATTACTTCTATAATCGTTGGATTTTGGTTTTGTTATTTTGACAGGCTTAAGTGTTCATGACAAGATATGGCCATGAGAAATTTGGTGATGATTGATCATTGTTTAGGCACATTAAACCACGTTAAGCTTTTTCACGTTAAGCGTTTTATTATGTCCCCAATATAAATATCAAATCTACTTGAATATAAATACGTGGAGTTGTGGAGTCACCAGCCTGGCTAACGTTCGCAATCTCAGGTCGTAAACTGGCTATGAAAAAATAAGTGGGCTAATTTGTGAGCTGCCTCAATGTTGGCACAATTATTTATTGTATATGTATTGTTTTACTTACTGGATTCGGACTGCAGTGTAGTCACTGCGGTGCCAGGCTGGGGGTCAGAGCCAGAGCCAGAGAAAGAGGCAGCAGAGGACGGTCGGCGCAGCACGTCAAAGACGGGGCACACATTTATTTCTACTCCATGATGAACTCGGAGGTGCTTTATCATGTTCGACGTGGATCCTCCTTTGCACGAAACAATCTGGCCGCAAATGTTGCATTTTGCCGAGATTTCGTTCTGTTTAGAAAAGTGAAGCCACACTTTGTTGGTGTTCAGCGGTTTCTTCTTCCGGTTGGTGGACTGGGAATCGAAACTAGGTATTGAAATTTATACTTTTGATCGATTCCGGGAAAATAGCAAAGCTAGTCCCCGTTCCAATCGATACTCGATACTCGATACCCAACCCTACCCTCCGGACATCCTCTTGCAGGCCGCACCAGAAGTGGTTGATATGGGCTCTGTCATTCCACCAATAACCAGCCACCAGCATCCGGAACTCTAATGCAGGGTCCTGTTCCCCTACTTCAGTTGATAGAGGCGTTCATCCACGTCCCTGCCCTCGGGGTGGTGGTCACAGACTGAACTAAACCGTAGTTTTGGATAACTGGGTTCCTATCCCTACAGATTGTGTTAGCCCTCTACAGAGCATGCCTGGAGAGACAGGAAATAAGGGCAGACACACTCTCTGTGGCAGCAACGCCAGGAGAATTGGTGGAATAATAGAGCCCCAGCTGTAGTAGGAACCACTGGCACCGGGATGCAGTCCTGTCATAGTCCTTGGGCAGGGACCGGTGAACCGCGGCAGGGAGTAGGGGGTCATTGGAGGCTCCAGTCTAATTTTGTTTTGATGTATATTGCACATTTTCTGTTCATCCAATAAACCTAATTTCACTACTGAAATATTACTGTGTCCTTAATTTATTTGATAGATCAAAATGAAATTGGTGATCCAAACACCCAATTATTTTTAAATGAAAATCTTGTAAATTGTCAGGGGTGCCTAAACCTTTGCATACAATTGTATTACTTTAAAAAGTAAAACAAATGAAATTGGCAAATAAAAAATATTAGGGCCCTTCATCTATTTGGTTGCACAGCCTTTGGAGAGAATACCTGCAATCAAGCGCTGTCTGTAGGTCTGAATTGAATTTTTACACGTTTCCACTGGTAGTTTAGCCCACTCTTCTTGTGCAAACTGCTCCAGTTCTCTCATGTTTGATTGGTGTCTTTTTCCAAGTGTGAGTTTCAGCTTTTACCACAGATGTTCAATTGGATTTAGATCAGGACTCATAGAAGGCCACTTTGGAATGATCCATCATTTTCTTTTTATTAATTTCTGGGTCCTTTATGAGGTATATTTTGGGTCATTCTCCTGGACTTCCATGGTTGCCTGAGTTGAACTTAATACTCCATCTTGTAATCTTTATATGTTTTACTGTAGCTGAAATATTTATACACATACTAGGTAAGACTTTCCAATAAGGGTGCATGAAGTAGCATTAACTAATGCAGTATTCAACATGAACTAATGATGAACAACTACATGAACAAAACATTACTAATGATTAGGGCTGTAACGATACACCAAACTTACGATTTGGTTCGTATCACGATTTTTGACCCACGGTTCGATACAAACCTTTATTCTTTTTTTGGGGGGGGTGAGAGAAAAAAAAAGATATTTTTAGTAAATAACATTAAAAAAACCTGTATAAACTGACCAAAGTACAATATTAACTATGCTAATTATTAACAATATACCTAAGTAAAATAAATGAACAGCCAAAACTATAACACTTATGTTGTCTTTGTTACAATATACTGTCGAAAGACAAACGGAACTAAACTCCATTGTGGAGATGATTCGGGCATGTCGAAAATCCTTCTTCAATCAAGTTCTCTTACATTAACAAAGTAAATTAAATGGCTTCTGTTTCACACTCGTGACCAGCAGTTCAAACTAATTAGAATAAACTCCACAAAGCCTGGCTGTTCATTCGGTAGAAAGATTTGTTCAAAAGTAATACACGGCTCCACACTGTATGCGCTGCGCGAATGAAACAGAATGAGAACGTGGAGATTAACTGCTCAATGAGTGGGTCGTTATTTTCGTTAATTTGATGTACTGAGAGATGCGCAATTTAATACTGATCAAGAAATATGTTTCAGTAAACAAAGCTGCAAGGACACAAATAAAATATCATAAACAATACTCACCAACAGACGAAGCCTATAAGGTAACTAATGAATAAATTAGCTGCGTTGCTGTGAGGTAAACGCATGGAGCTGCCACAATCATCTGTTATTACTATAATCTGCCAGCAGTTGCTAACTAAATGTTTCTCAGAGAAAGCGTTTCTTTCGACAAAATACAATTGAACAAAAATAGCATGAATGTCGAATTTCTTTGAGACATTTTTAGAGCTTAAATTCTGGAAAACAAAAATAAGATTATTTAAGTGTTTTTAATGATCTGCGGACACGTTTTTCAACTAGCTCAACTTTTGCAGGTAGGCGTCACATGATTGGAAAGGTAGTCAGATGACACGTAATTGGAGGATGCTTACAGGTAAAATTAAATAATTTATCCTAAACTAGTTTTGTGGTGTAGGTCTACGTATTGTATAATGTTCACTTCAAATAATACTAATAGTAATTTAAAGATGTGGTTGCATTAGATCTGGACAGGAAGGATAACTCTGAGAGTTGGAAGGGGTGTGTCGCGATTCTACCTTCTCAGACCACGACACAGGTTCGTGGGTCTGAGTGTCGGGATTTCGGTTTTATAACGCATATCGTTACAGCCCTACTAATGATGCCCTTTCCTTAAGTAATGATTTACAAATACATGAACAAACAGATGGTACAGTTGTTTGTTGATGTAGGTACAGATCATGAACACATGTCGTTGTTCCTGTCATTTGGTCATGTACATACAATACAGAACATAAACTTACATATTGTTTTGCATGAAAAACAGTTGGTACGTAAGCATTGACACACGACAGACTGTGCGTTGCCAGGGAATAACAGCACACCACAGCAGTGTAGAAAGCCATGAGGCCGAAGGCCGCTTTCACTGCAAAGGTGTGCAGTTATTCCCCTGCAAAGCACAGGCTGGAGTGTGTTAATGCGCTTATAAAACGATTGCCAACATTTTATTAGTGATTTTTTTTTTTAAATAAGTATTTTTAGCAAAACAAAATGTTGCGAGGCGTGCGGTTATCGTCTAACATTAACGTAACCCCACCACTCACCACCCACGCCAAGTTAGTACTCCCTATAAAACAAATAGTTCCTATTAAGCTAATCATTTACATCGTTTATAAAAGGTCTGAAAACTTGTGAAACTTTTTTTTCAATTTGAATTAAATGTTACATGTTTACAAGTCAATTTAAAATTATATTGTTTACGATTTCTAACTTTTAAATTGATGTAGTCTCAACCCTGTGAACGTCATCAGACACAGGCTTTAGCTTGATTCACACCAGGTCCAGCAAACTGGTTGCCTTGCGGCGGAAGTCCATTCATTTCAATAGGAAGCAATGCGCACCGCTGCGGCTAATCTACCGGAACCGGCAAAATGTGGATGCGGTGGCTGTGTCGCAAGAGTTGAAATAATCCAACTTTTGCGGTGCTTCGCCGTACTGTGCCAGAACCAGAAGTTGATTTACCTCAGAGAAAGAGCTAGTATGTCACTTTCATCTATGAGTGTGCAAGACAGGCTTGGATAGCTCAATAGATAGTTTTCGTATTGTCAATTAATACTAAACTGAGAACAGCTCCTGTCAGTCGCCTTGCTGGTGATGGACAGTTGAATGCAATGTTGCCCACCATCTCGTAGATACGGAAGATTGATTATTATGTTGATTGCAGTGTACAAGTGTGTCTGCATTACGATGCTGTACCGGGATTTTTTGCCGTGTCTCGTGTGAATCCAGCTTTACACGCAGTCAGTAGCCGGCATCTGCTCATGTTCATTTACCTGGAATATGAATGCCGAAGAAATCAAACTCTAATTTCGTTTCGCCTGTCACTTCTAGCAGTGCATATGTTATTACCACGCAAAATGCTATGGAATGTATGGAATGTGTGGAATGTTCTCGCATAAATCCGCTAAACGAAATGTACCGGAGCAACGTAATTGAAGTGCAAAAATAGCCTAATAACGAAACGTGCAGTTCAAACGTAAAAAACCCTAAGTATGTTGACATACAGCTAAAAGCAGTCACCACTTATAAGCTAGCTATCGCTTTGTCAATAAAAAGCAGTTTGCGACAATGATTTTACATTGGCGACAATGATTTTGTGGTGAGTGAATGTTAAAAATGTTCTTTATTTTGACTCATAATTTGGAAAACTTGTGGTTAAGACGTGAAGCGACTCAACTGAGAGGAATTATCCGCCGTGTTTTTTATTTTTGTCAGCTCCTCAGTTTTGGTGTAGGTATATTTTAATGTGGATATCAAGGAATTGTCATAGGCTTGGAATGCAATTTTAGCCAATCAAATTGCAGATATCGCCGGACCCGTTTTATAATGTCATTTATTCATGTTCATACCATGACCTGAGTTCATGTAGCTAGTTGTCTGCATGAACAATAGGCCAATATAAACCAAATCATAAGATCCAATTCAAGGAATGTTGAACTACATTAATGTATAGTAACTTTTAGGTACAGTATAGCATGATTGTTTTTGCATGATGACAGAACACCTAAATAGCAGATTTTTTATATTAAAAACTTACAACAGCAGCCTCATGTAATTTCCCTCCACAGTAAACATGTAGCCCTCTTTTAAACAAACTGAGGCGCTTAAGATCAGAATTGTAAAACGTACAAAGTTAAAGTACTTTTCTGGGTTCAAATGCTTAACAAGACTCTCTGTGATAAAATCATTCTTGATGGGACGATGATGTGCCCTCACTAGTAATACAGCATTAATTCATACCACCATCAGTAGTTAATGAATCATGTATGCCCACCTCTTAACCAATGAGTTGTTAGTATGAATAAAGCATTAATAACTGATACCTCAACATTAGTTAATTATATGTGTGCCCCTAAGTAAAGTGATGAATTATACTACCTCACCAATGACTACTGTAATGAGCCACTGTTAGGAACAAAGCATTAATAAACATATAGTCGCTCACTTGGGTAAAAACATTTATTCACTTAGTCAACTTGGTAGAAAATGCGTAAAAATATAATAAAACAAATCCAAACGTAACACTATTTTACACCATCATTTGGGATCTTAAACATTGTATGTCCACATATACTTCGGTGGCTGAGAAGCTGTTATGAACCTGCGCAGCAATTTAACACCCACAGTTTGAATGTAACCATAAACAAAAAAGTATGTTTGTGACTGTAACCGTTATACTCTTCAGAAGTGAGATAACACTGTGCTAGGTTCGGAAGGAGTTAAGTGACATAAACTGTATTCACAAAAGGAAATATCAGGCCAGGTATGTTGTAACCAATAACTTTTACTTATGTCATTTTGCAGATAACAATTAACACCATTTCATAACATTTATGGAAATTAAAAAATTGGCACCTTGAAATAAATGAGTCTTTGTTTTGTGCCTTTTGTAGTCAGTCAGTTCTGTAGTATGTCCAGTTGTCAGTAAGTTCACTTTCAATAGTTCTCTGTTCAAGTGACAGTTTCCTGTTTGAAAAGGAAACTTTCCACTCTTTGTTGTATTGTGTGTATCAGCTGAGATGACTGGTACTCTCCTGCCACCATGAGTGGGTACGCGTCTCTTCAAGATCACACTGGGAGGCTCGCCATCAAAAGAAAGGGCTCTTCCATGTAGTTCTCACTCCGTCTATAAGACCTGACCTGTTTTTGTTTTAAACAGGATTTTTAATTGTTCTATATTTCTATGTGTTGTACAACAATCATACTAAAACATAACAACCATGTAACAATAAGCATCACATGCTGCATAATTGTCACGTATCCCAGGAAAGATGCAGAGACAGGCGCGAAGGTTGCAATAATCCACAAATATTTAATAATCAAAACTTCCAAAGTCAAATAAACACTGCCACGAGGGGCTAGGAAGAAATCTAATGAACTAAACCACCGTATATAAATACTGAAAACACTGAAGAACAACATATACACAAGAGACACTAAAGGAGAACTGAAAAGGAAGTCCATACCCGGCCCTCCATGGGCCGGATGTTACCATAATACTCAATTACCACATGTTCAGGCCTGTTTATCAGACTTTAGTTCCAACAAAAATCTTAACTCAAATCTATATAAATTTACAGTACCCAAGCATATTACATTTTACAAATTTGTACTTATGGAGCTGGACCATGAACAATTCCATCACACTTAATACTAATACAGGCAACACAGCGCTGCACACACAGTTAGAAATGTTAGCATAATGCAGTTCACTAGCTTACTGAGACAAATAGAGTTGGAAAACTGAATTTTCCAGCTCCCGATTACATCTCCTTGTCCTATCTTCTATATTTGTTCTTTAGGTTGTTAATACACTCAACTTTTATCACTTTGTCAACATTAAATCTGTTAATTTCCTCTCATCTACACCATAGATTGTATAATTACTGGATGGAGCCATGTGTGACGTCACCAATTGGTTTGTGAATATCTGATTTGGGTCATCGAATTTGCTGTTACGGGCGCAGACACCTTGGTTGCGGATGTGACGATTTTAGACAAGAGGGAGGAGTAATCTAGCTAGCTAACTGATATTAATTGGGAAGCTAACAAAAAACAATATTAAAACAAAATGTAAAACAAAATGTAACGGTACTTACCGGAAAAACTGAACTGCAAACTCGTTTGAGTGTCTTGTCATACAACCGAACGCCATAGCCACGCCCTAAACACCCCTTTGCTTTAGCGCCGATTTTAAAATCAACAAGACCATAATAAAAACAATTAAATCATGATAAATTGCAGAAGGCTTAAATCTAGCAAATGAGACCATATACTCATTATGAAAATGTTGAATTAGCTAATAATCAAGTGTTTCTCATTCTCATAGACTATTACAGAAACCGAGCTCTTTTGCAACCAGGCATATCGCCCCCAGCTGGAATTCAGATAGAATGCAGGTTTAATGCACTTCCTCATTTGAGTCAATTTGCCAAACCGGATGCTAACCCTGTGATCTACACTTTAGTCTCTTCTTTTCTCCCTTGCATGCACACGCGCAATAGATTTCCTGTTTGCAAACGAATCGTTCTTTTCAACCGGTTCTTTTTAGTAAACCGGTCGAACCAGTTCACCTAATCAGACTGAATCGTTCCAAACAGTTCACATATCCATATAGCAGTAATACACAAATTTAAAACAAAACTTTTTCAAAAAAAAAAGTTACTCACTTTTTGCCATGCCTGACTCTCCCTCTGACTCGAAATAAACCAAACATCCCGGAGTTACTCAGTTACTCCAACAGTACACTGACTTAACCTGCTGTTAACGTACACGGCCATCCTGTCAACAGTTCTCGTTCATTCACTTTATAACTGTAAAACATCCTCGTTTGCAAATCACTGCCTGTATGTGTTTGGATGTTTTAGATGCAAAACTTAATTGTAATAAACTTCAGATTATGTACACTCACCTAAAGGATTATTTAAAACACCCGTTCAATTTCTCCGTAATGCAATGTCAGCCAAGGAAAAGAAATGTAAGTTGGAGGTGTGGAAACACTTTGACAATGAGCATGGTCAAACTAATACACCGGTGGGTTATGTGCAATATAAAAGTTGCCACACTCTTTTTAAGAATGAGAGCATCCCAAACTTAACTTTTTGAATCATCCCAAACGCGAATCATTCCTATATAGGCAAGGCAAGGCAAGTTTATTTATATAGCACATTTCATACACAATGGAAATTCAAGGTGCTTTACATAAACAGGAAAACATAAAATATACAAATGCTGTTTTAAGAATTTGCTTATACAGTGATCAATTAGTCAGCTTATAATGTTAATATTGGGTCTTGTCATCCATATCAACATTTGAAGCAAAATAATATAAAGGTGTAGCCTAACGGTCTCCCCTAGAGAGTGATGGGCTAAACCCTAGAGAGATACAGTAAGTGGTTTCTCTCCTGTGTGTACGGTTTCATGTTCGCGTACGGTTTTATGCTATTCTCGCCTATCATTACCCATTGCGATCATATGCAGGGTTGCCAACTTTGGGAGTTTGGCTGGCGTGAGACTCGGTAAAATGTCAGTGCGCGCGTATGTGCATGCTTGCGCGCGGAGAACACTTTTGTTAACCCTAATTTA
>JACXGM010005279.1:20844-35610 GCA_016801145.1 Umbra pygmaea
ATGTTCCGAATCTAACACTCTGAACTTTTCACACGCAACTGACGTACAGGTGCAAGGTTTTCAGCGAATCAACGATCAGAGAATCATGCAGTGAGAACGTTTTAGGAAGATGTTACAGCTGTGGGACTACTCTCCTGTTATTAATAAGCTGTGGTCTAGTCATCAACAGAATATTAACGGATTGAAAGGGGAGAAAATTTGATTTTGGCGTGACATTTCTTGCGTGTGCGTGAGAGCGTGAGATTGATGCTGAAAGCATGAGTGTCACGCCAGATGCGTGAGAGTTGGCAACCCTGCATATGTTTAGTCCAGTTTAGCGTTTGTGTCCAATAATGTAGGCTATTATCATTGTCCAATAGATCGTTTCTAATCTAATCCAACTTAATCTATCCCAGCATTCATTCATTCACAATTTTTTCTTGTATTTAAGTTCGTCATTGTTTTATGTGGCAGTCTGTGAAGTTGTCTTTGTTAAATAATATAGCCTCATTTTTACCACACGTGGCTTTTTCATTGTTTATCTTTAATAAAACATCGGTTATTTTCGACCATTCGTCTCCATTTAAAATGTCGGGCTGTAAGTCATTTCGTGCTTCAAAAAGCTATCAAGGTGCCGGTTCGGTCCCGGGTTCGGACAGATCTGTGTCGGGTTCGGTCAGTGTCGGGTTAACATTTTCAGGACCGATTAAAGCTCTAGGATGGGCTACAACAGCAGAAGACCCCACCGGGTACCACTCATCTCCACTACAAATAGGAAAAAGAGGCTACAATTTGCAAGAGCACACCAAAATTGGATAGTTGAAGATTGGAAAAATGTTGCCTGGTCTGATGAGTCTCGATTTCTGTTGAGACATTCAGATGGTAGAGTTAGAATTTGGCGTAAACAGAATGAGAACATGGATCCATCATGACTTGTTACCACTGTGCAGGCTGGTGGTGGTGGTGTCATGGTTTGGGTGATGTTTTCTTGGCACACTTTAGGCCCCTTAGTGCCAATTGGGCATCGTTTAAATGCCACGGCCTACCTGAGCATTGTTTCTGACCATGTCCATCCCTCTATGGCCACCATGTACCCATCCTCTGATGGCTACTTCCAGCAGGAAAATGCACCGTGTCACAAAGCTCGAATCATTTCAAATTGGTTTCTTGAACATGACAATGAGTTCACTGTACTAAAATGGCCCGCACAGTGACCAGATCTCAACCCAATAGAGCATCTTTGGGATGTGGTGGAACGGGAGCTTTGTGCCCTGGATGTGCATCCCACAAATCTCCATCAACTGCAAGATGCTATCCTATCAATATGGGCCAACATTTCTAAAGAATGCTTTCAGCACCTTGTTGAATCGATGCCACGTAGAATTAAGGCAGTTCTGAAGGCAAAAGGGGGTCAAACACAGTATTAGTATGGTGTTCCTAATAATCCTTTAGGTGAGTGTAGATGTTCTAACAGACTGATGTTATGATTACTGTCAAGTGTTTTTTCATCCCGTCCCGCGGTAGACTTGATGTCATTAAGTTTGATCATAAACATGATTAACTAATAAGGAACGCTCAGTTAAGAATGCTTAATTCCTACTGACAGCTCACTGGTTACTAGCAACCCAAAGGAATCTGAACTAATGAATTGTTTTAAATTCATGCATTATCCTATTGATTGCACATAGTCCTTCCGTCGAGAGTGACAGGATTAGGTAAAAGTAAGGACAACAGCTCTGGACTAAGTGACATCTCATGTTGAAAAATAATGGAAGAGATGAGTAATGTCTTGTCAGTCGAAGTAGAAAGAGGCAAATGAAAGATAAATCCAAGTAATGAACAGTCATATCAATGAAAAATATAAATTTGTTAAGCCATCAGAAGGTAAAACATGAGTTCATGTCCTGTGTCCACTAGTTAATTCATTTGTAAATCATTAATAAAGATTTTGATTATTAATTGTTTGTTTACGTCTTTGTTCATCATTCGTGAATAGTTCATATATTAGGTAGTGCTTTGTTCATGCCAACATCTACATGAGTTCACGACATGAATCACCATTAACAGATTACAGCAGAAAGTGTTTGTTCATGCAAAAATCGACATGAGTTAATGTCCGGTATAAACATATACAAATGGCAGTAATCACTATTAGTTAATGCATTTGTACATTAGTGGTACAGTATGAGTTTTCATTATTAATTTCTTGTTAATATATTTGTTCATCATTCGTTCATGTTTAATAATGTATTTGTTAATGTTAATTAATGTACACTTATCGGAAAGTGTTACCCCAGTACTATACTAATTTAGCAATTTAGAGAATATGTATGGAGTGACAGTTATGACAAACAGGGGTAGTCGAGTGACACTGAATGTTAGATTTGACACTTTTCTCTGAAACACATTAACCACAAAAAAAGTTCAAATAAATTATTTAAAAATGACTTTATTCTTTATTTTGACATGAGATCTTATTACAACATTACATGTTGTGAAACTATGGTTTATATTAATATAAAATTATCTTTTGTATTTTAAGGATTATTACAGATTGAAAGATAGGTTTCAAAACATCACACCAAATTGAAAGACAAGAGGAATGTGAAAACCGCAGCCAAAGTAAGACATTCATTTGTTGAGGTCATTATAGGATTCAAAATATTCATTCTAGTTGCTGAAATTCCACTCAACTGCTGAAACTGCTCAACATGGGACAGTACTAATATTGCAATGTTTCAATCATGGCAAAAATGAAAAACAGCAGATAAACCTCTCTGTTCCTCTAAAAACTCTACTGGTAATAATGATCTGCTATATCATAACACAAAGTGACACTGAATGATAATAATAGATTTTGTAAAATTTTTGTTTTCCTAAAGCAGTCAAATCCACTTCATGTTTATTTTTTGCCATGATACAGATAAGCATCGTAATATTGTAATGCCAAAATGATGGAGACATTTCTATTTCCTGACACTGAGCAAAACCCTCCCGGCTCTCTGACCTCACAGCTTGATCTTCCTCTCCAGGGGGCTGGAAGGATAGAGGTTGGAGAAGCGGCCAAGTGTCCACACCGTGAACACGTTTCTGTATGAAGTGTAGCTGATGGCACAGCTCTTATTGAACACGCCAGAGATGTTCTCCTGCAGACAAAAATACACAGTTTGGTATTATTATCAATATATGTCTCTTTTATTTCACACCAAAGCTTTTTAGTTTAGAAAAAAATTTGCAACAAGAGCACAGACTCACCTGTGGCCAGTCTCCATTAGGTAGCTGCTTGTCAATCAAAAGCTGTATTCCACTTTCAATCACATGGTTGTCTGGACACCTGCCAGATAACAGGTATTTGAGTTATTTTATTTGTGCCATTTTCTTTTTCTTAAACCAGGTATTTACAAGGAAGTAACATAGGAAGTATAGACATTGTTCACTGGTATTTTACAGTGCTGTCACATAAGATGTTAACTATTAAATCTAGTTCAATAGGAGCTTACTGTACCTGGCATCCATGAGGCCAAGGAGGGCGCAGCAAGTGTTAGGAATTAGCGCTTTGGACGTAGCAACGCTGCTCGCATGACTCAAAATCCTCCCCCCAGCCCCCGTCCTCCATCTGGTGGGGCACCAGGAAGTCACAGGCCCTTTGCACCTCCCAACATACCCCACTGATAGAACAAGCGAGAGATGTGTTTTAAAGGTCAGAAAATGTTTCCACTATAATGTGTATTTTCTGTGAATGTGTTTCACATGTCCAACCGTAAATCTCAGAATTTCTCCCAAATTACGTTCTCGGGCAGGCATGGTGGCCTAGTGGTTAGCACTGTGGCCTCAAAGCAAGAAGGTTCTGGGTTCGAACCCCGGTCGGCACGGGCCTTTCTGTGTGGAGTTTGCATGTTCTCCCTGTGTCTGCGTGGGTTTCCTCCGGGTGCTCCGGTTTCCCCCACCATCAAAAACATGCAGGTTAAGTTCTCCAGTCAGTGCCCCTGACTGGCTTAAATCTGGAGTTGGTCCCCGGGCGCTATGAATGGCTGCCCACTGCTCCCTTGATGGATACCTTCTCAGGAAACTATTTTGAAAACCTAAATTACGTTATATGCCAACATATTTAGGGTGTATTTAGGTTTGAACTGCACGTTTGGTTATTAGGCTATATTTGTACTTCAATTACGTTGCTCGGGTACATTTCGTTGCGAATTTATGCGAGAACATTCCATACATTCCATAGTGTTCGAAATTATTTTGCAACATTCACAGTTAAGGTTAGGTAGTGTCACACTGTCCCAGAGTGGGATGGTGTGGCAGTTGAACTGAAATATGGACTCATTGTATGTAATTGTATTTGTTTATTGGTGTTTAAATTTCAGTCTAAGGCACTGTAGAGTAACTACTGTCTCTTTACGTTGTGTGTGCACCACTCCCCTGCTTGGCTAGAGCAATGAGAGGTATTTGCTCAGATTACTTTGGGTCGCCCCGCCACCGGAGGAGCTGTGGGTTGCCCCGCCACCGGAGGAGCTGTGGGTCGCCCCGCCACCGGAGGAGCTGTGGGTCGCCCCGCCACCGGAGGAGCTGTGGGTCGCCCCGCCACCGGAGGAGCTGTGGGTCGCCCCGCCACCGGAGGAGCTGTGGGTTGCCTCGCTTCCAGAGGAGCAATTAGCAGCTGTACTAGGGAGGCTGCCCTGGTTGCCGCGCCCCCCCCGGCGGAACCACCGCCATGGGATGCAGGTGGGGGAGCTCTTCAGGTACTGTGGGGGGGGATTGTTCTGCCCGCCGGCTCTCCCTTTTCCTCTGTTTTTTGGGGCTCTCTTTTTTTTTTCTCTCTTTATGGATTTTTCTGGCCTCTTCTGGAGCCTGAGGCCCCTGAGGGGGGATTCTGTCACACTGTCCCAGAGTGGGATGGTGTGGCAGCTGATCATTATTGTAATGTCACTGAAGGAGTACTGACACCCAGGAGCTATGATTTTCAGCAGTAAGTTGTGAAAAGTGTGTTGTGTGGTTTGAGTTATGCGTACGCTCTAGATATATATATTGTTTTCAGTGTCTATGCCGCTGGAAGAGCATAGTAGACAGAATATATCGTTGTGCCTCCTGTTTAGACAGTTGAGTTATGCGTACGCTCTATATCTGTCCTTCTCTCTTAAATAGCATAGTATGATATATATATTCATTCGTTGTGCACTGACTGCGCTGTGTCACCTGCAACCATGCTGTCTTCTATACCTTCTGGATGTTACCTATATAAAAGCTACAAATCATCAACTCCTTGTCTGGTCTTGCTCTCTCCACCACACCTTCATGACAGGTAGGAGGATACTAACGGTTAAGGTTAGGCATGAGGTTACTAACGGTTAAGGTTAAATATGACGTTACTGAGGTTAAGGTTAGAATTAAGGTTAGGGTTAACATTTCAAAAAACGATAATCGCGTGTCTGCATGACGCAAGCAATGTAGAACAAAACACACACAAAGTGCCAATCTGGATTTGAACTCGCGAACACTGGCATGCAAGTCGCCATCCCCGACCTCCGCCCTAGCAAAAACTATGCTATTTACATGCTGCGTCATGATCTTCATATTGAACGTTATTCAAGTGTTCAATTTAGTTCCCTAGAAAACGTAATTGACCCTCTCATACGTTCATATTTGACATATTTCGGTTTTACAAAATAGTTCCCTCGGAACGTATTTAATGTGATTTAGGGCTGCACATGTCTCCCTTCATGACTAAGCATTCTCACCCATTGTGGTAAGTGTGACCCATGCAGGCAAAGGCCTCCAAGCCGAACCAGACACCATACGTGAAGGAGACTCCCCAGGACCTGGGCAGAACACAACAAGAATAAACCCATGAGTGAAAAGCTAACGACAAATGTATAGAGTTCCTATATGGCCCGTTCAAACAAGATATTTTTTTTTATTATTATTTTTTTACTAAGTCGTTCAAACGAGATAAACTTAGTCTCTGGGCCAAAAAAAAGAAAAAACAACTTTTGGCTCAAAGCTGTATACTGAATTATGTCCTTTTGGTGTGACATGAGACCATAGATAGGATTGCAAGAACTGGTTGTTTTGGTAATGTAAGATCATGATATCATGCTTAAACAAATAATTTACAGTACAAATATTTTGGTGGAAGCAAGTTAATAATACCATTACTTTAACCAAATGGCTGTATTGAGCTGATATGGATACATAGGCTGAGCTGATCGATGAGTGTACGGCTAGGTGTCTACTAAAACATGCATGCATGCATGTTTTTAATCTTCACCTCCTGCTCCAAATTTTAAACTCTGGTCCGGTCAGCCTACTTTCTAAGTCCATTCCACCTGCCTTATACAGTACTGTATGAAGAAACCGATTTCTCCAGAAATCCATGTCATGTTTTACACTTTAACATGCCCGGGGACTAAGTTTATCTTGTTTGAACAAGATAATAAGTCATTCAAACGAGAAACTTAGTCTTGGGACAAAAATAACTAGAATTTCTTTTTTGCCTTGGGCTTCAGGGCTTCCGTACCTTATGCAACCAAGGCACTGACAATTTTTTTTCTTCAGAGAAATGGTCCATTTGATTTCATTGAAATATTGTTAATTCCAAAATCTTATTAAAAGTTAAAACAAGATCTCACATGATTTGCCTTGATTTTACCGATTACATTAACAAAATCCCCAGGCTGTTTAGTCTCTTCATATCCAATACATTTTGTCTGATAATCTAAATTATTTTAAAAAAATTATCTCGTCATTAATGATTGACTAAGCCAATCACACATTGGCAAAGTGTTGCTTCACCCCGGTTAACAGATGGAACACAAAGAATCTTTGCAATCTAGAAATCTCGCCGTTATTCAGGTCCAAATGTCTTGTTGATAAAAAACCGAACATTCATGGCCATGGCAAAGCTGGGTTTGGAGTAAGGACATTAGGTAGCCAGGCAAAAGAACATTCAAATAATATTCAAATAACATTTTTTTTGTGAAGGGCTTTACTATTTTCTGAAAAATGGTACCTGCTGTCCATGGGAAACAGGCTGTCAGTTTCCTGTTTCCCTTCAACCTCTTTTACTTAGACTCTTTACACCACAATAAAAAATCTGACCTACAGTATTACATTGAATATGTCCATTGATCCAGAGTTTGTGAAGACATTTCCATTTAACAATTGTTCTTGTGCCAGAGTTAGGTGTTCTGGTCTAAGCTTCTGACTCCAGACCACACATGTCCCCTGGCTAAGGAGGTTTAAGTCCCGGCTCGGACAACTGTCCATGCTCTTCAACAATGAGTTGAGCATGACAAGGTATGTTAATCCATATCCATTTGCTATTGTAATTCAATTAAAGCCACCTTGCACATGTAATCCCCCTATGTAAGGTGGTGGTATTTTTTGGATGACTTCTCCTTAAGTTTATTAAAGTAATTTTACGTTTAGTAAGTGGCCCTAGTTCATAGCATCTAATGAATAAATTAAGCTTATGACTACAAAATGTTGAATGGATTTACAGTTTGTTTTAGTTGTGTTTTGGGTAATGTTTTGAAAAACCGAATTGTGTAGTACTTTTTGCCTACCTGTTATTGTTCAGAACTCAGGTTAGAATGTGCAAGAAAGTTTCGGTCTTGTGTTCACCTTGTGTGGGACGGTACCACCAAACTGGCTGGACCAGTTCTCAGTGCTTGGCTTGTCAACGACATATAGTAAATATGGTTCTCACATGTTAGCACATCAGCGGTTGGGTGTTTCTGTCTCTGTTTGAGTTTTAGGAACAATGTGCTTTTACTGTAAGAGCAACAGTAACCCTGGATACAATGAGTTGCTGTTTTCCAGTTTCCACACATTTGCTCAACAGAAAATAAGCTGTGGTTGGCCCTTTCTGTGCAGTAATCAATGATAGAGTAGCCTCTCGTTAAACTGAGACAGCCTTAATAGACACACAGCCTACTAACAGAGCACCGCCTTGTCCACAAGTGCAATTCCCAGTCAAGTGTTGTCTTAGACTTGCACATTTCCCTAGGTGCCATAATCTAAAAACTGAATGGACCAGTTCTCACTGTTTCGGTGTCAGAAGGTGCCAAAAAATTCTAACTTTTCCCATCAGATTTCAGGGTTGCTTTTAGTGTGTAACAGGAATAATTCACTTGTTTGTTTGCCACTAACTGTGCTTTGTACACAGTCTACAGGCCTCTGTGAGACAGACTCACCCTTCCCACAATCCATCAGTCCTCTGCAATCTCCGGCAGTACTCCAATCCTGCTCTCAAAGTAGAGACAGTCAAACACATTTTGCTTTGGGGGGATAATTTGGAGAGGTTTTGGTTTTGTTATTCAGAGGTCTAGCCTGTTTGCATCTACATGTACTCTGTCTCAGAGCCTACATGACTGCTGAAGTACACTCTACATAGTAGAAGTGTAGTCTATCATAATGTCACCTGAAATAGATAGATAAATGGGGCAAACCCCCTGCATCTAACTACACAGCTTGTATTTACATACAGTTACATACAGTACACAGGTGAACATATATATTGTGCAATATTAGGATAAGGGGAGGTAATCTGCGATAAAAGACTGACCAAACCCGTCTGTGTCAAGATCCAGGATAGGGACCAAGGGTGAATCCAAAAGCAGATGGACACGAGGTAAGTGATCATCTTTATTGAATAAATGAGTTCAGTGTTATGGTAAGTTGTACTGGACAACTGGAGGTATTTAATGTGACCAGTAGAGTTGGAATCCAGGTAAGTGAGATCCTGGAAATGATATACATGTAACTGAAGTCCAGGTAGGTATCAGAGTTGGACATTTTCTTGAGTAAAAGTACTTTTCTGAGTTCACAAGTTTTGGGAAGTCCCTACTTAAGATCAAAATGATATGGTAAAGGGAGTTCACATCTTACCGGTGACCATGATTGATATTTCCTTTACTTTTTCTAATTGTTTTATAGGGTACTGTTAAGATATAAACTCCCTTTACCTGATCAATTTGGTCTTAAGTGGGGACTTTCCAAAACTTGTGAACTTAGAGTTACTCAGAAAAGTACTTTTACTCAAGTAAATGTCCACCCTAGGTTTACACTCGATGGAAGGGTATAAGGTAAATATGTCCACAGGGAATGGATGGCCGTAGTTCCGGAAGGCAAGTGTGGAACCAGGTGAGTGAGGGCTTCAGCACAGATGGGAACTGGAAATGAAGGCACATGGAACCAGGGTTAGCAAAGTAATAACTAGGAACCATGAGGGCACAGTACTTAGACTGGCTATACAAAATGTTCAAACATAAAATAAAGCACTGGCTGTCAGGAATTGTGGCATGAGACTTAAACGCACTTGGTAGTACAATAATCCGGCAATGGCTGACTGCCATCTCCTCCCTAATATAGGGAGGGTGGCAATCAACCCAGGTGTGCCAGAGGTAGCAGGTGTTCGGGATGAGTGATGATGGAGTGCAGAGGAAATCAGGAACTGGTGCTCTGGAACAGACAAACAAACAAACAAACAAAGAAACAGACCGAACACACACAAGGAAACCAAGAACTGGAATTGACACACAAGGAAAGGGAACAGCTCAGGAGGACGGGTTCATGACATTCTGAGGGGTTGACACCAACAGTCTCCCTCCACGCTTGGTCTCGTAGGTGGCAAAACCGCCATCTTTGTTTCTCATGCTCAGCAACTGTACCACACACGGTCATGTATGACATACAATTTTGTGTTGGATAATGGAAATGTAAACCTTTAAAATACAGCATTTCTTTCTGATATGGTACTGCAATATATTGTCTGTAGAGAAGTTAAATATAAGGGAGAAACATGAAACCCTAACCTTAAAGCTGCATTGTGTAAGATCTGCTCCCATCTACTGGTGAAAATGTATATGACAAGCAACCGTGTTATTATACCAGCAACGTGAACCTGGATATTCGTTTTTTCTTTCAAAACAATAGCGCTCGTTTTGATTAATTGCAATAGTCATTGTTAATTCACTACACAGCCTGTGAATTATAACCAAATGCAATTGTATTGTGTGTAAAGAAACAATAAGAGCATGTGATAGCAAAAATAATAATTGAACATGTTTTATTAATAAAAGTAACAAATATGTTTTACACACAATTTGATTGAATATATTGTCAGTGTCTCATGTGAAAACACGATTACATTTGAAAAACATTCACTAGAGTCTGTTTTATTCAAACAGAATACAAATTTTAGCAAAACATGAACATGGACACTACCTATGCAATGAATAAACAATGATTATTGCAATGAACCACGAGCGCTATTATTTTGAAATGAAAAATCCCTGTTTGTGTTGCCAGCCGAACGTTCTTGACTACTTTACAGCTTGAGCCAGTGCTACTATTACATGTCCTCGAGAACAGGCATGATCTTACATCTTCAACAGACTTTGAAATTTCCCGGCAGTCGTGAGTAATCTCCACCTGGCATTCGTCACGGTGCCACTTGTGTAAAAGCGCGAATGGCCGAGCTTGAATTTCCAGGTATGTCTCTCTTTGGCTAATGTATTTTAAAGATGGAGGCGTAACATGGCTTCCGCAATTCGAGCGGCACGATTGTATGTATTGTGAATGGAAGATTCTACACTTACGAAAATACTTTGATTATTAGGTGGAAGTAATTACACATGAATGAGCACATATTTGTGAAAGAACAAAGGGTTTTTTGCTAAGAAATACACAGTGTATCTTTAATGACTAGTAGGAGAATGGCAGTCCGATACCAGTTTCACAACCACAATGCCAAACACATAACTTATATCATTAACTGGTGATGAAAACAGTTTGATTGTACAGTATATGGGAGTTGGCCGGTGATGCCACTGACCACATTGACAGCATCCTACAGGCGTTCAGAGGGGACTTGCTGACTAATGAAGGGACAGCGTTCCTGTAGGAGCATCACTGACCTCTGCAATGTAGTCAGCTACAATCCAGCCACAGTCCCGTGTGCTGAAGAGGAACCCTCCCTGATTAACACACGCACAAACAATTCATGCATAGATGTGGAAATGCAAAATGGTTAAACATAACACCACAGATACTTCCCTGTCAATAATCAGAGGAAGTATCTTGTTCACCTGTCTGTAGTACTTCTAGTATTTGAGAGTATTGTTGGGTATCTGACAGGGAGTGAAAGTTGGTCAAACATCCAGTAACCATCGATTAACAACAGTAGAGTGGAGTCTTTGTAGTGTAAAATGAATGACTAGTACACCTCTAGAAAAGCCTGTACTGCAGAATCCATTGGTCCCCTGTAGAAACACATCAAGACCAGTGTTCAGGAGAAAACACCATCAACATTAGAAATAAATTTAATTCTAGAATTAAAATATGTTTTTTACATACTACATAATATATATATCATTACTAGACAATAATCAACGTACCTGCATTTTTATACCATCCAATCCCAACCTATGGTGAATTGAGAAATGCAGATGAAATGTAAAAATGTACCATATTCTGCATTGTTAAATTCAGCTTGACTCTCTGGGTAGACAGCAGAGGATGGTCCGTCCACGTGCCAGGGCACCAGCATGTTGATGGTTTTGGAAATCTGAGGGGGAAAGCCTTGCCCATCATGACAGAATGAACCGACCAACCTATGAGAGACTTGAGATCACTCGAGAGAGGGATCAAGCGCTGGCCTGGGAGGTGAGAGGTGTGAGACGGGTGTCTGAAGCAGCTGCTCTCTCAGCGAGGGCTGCTGTGAAGAGGGCGAGGGAGTTTGGCAAGTCAGCGAGGGCAGCTCTCTTTGCTGCATGGATGGTTAGGGGAGTTGTGAGGTCTGGGCTGAGGAAGTCTCCAGAGCCGCTACAGCTGACCAGTCCCTGGATTCCATTGTGCTGCCTCCACCGCTTGAGTGACCAACCACCGGAGCCGACAGCAGCAGACCATTCCAGAGAGCCCGCCTCAGCAGCTGACCATCCTCCGGCAGCACCTGACCAGCGCGGCTGTCTGGGTGGCTATGTCCTCCAGCGCAACCTCCACCACCAGAAAAGTGATGGGGTTTTGGTGGTGCTCTCAGCTATCGCTGTCTACTATTGTTTTCTTGTACCCCGGACCTGGAATAAACATTACCTTATTATGGATAACGACTATCGCCTTGTCATCGGGTCTCCCTCTCTCCACCCCCACACCCACCGTGACAGAATACCCAACCATAACAATGAGAGACTGGGACCCATACAAACAAGCTTTTCTCTGGCACTTGGAGGGGTATTTGTTGGGGGAGCGCAAGCCGCAAAGCGGCTTCACATTGCTAGCATGTGGGACATAGACAGCTCAGACGAGGAGCCCTTCGACATGAAAGAGGAGGTCTATGCCTGGAATGTTGAGGAGGAGGACTGCCATTTCCCTAACCCAAAGGTACATGGTGTTAGCCCACTAGGTAGGGCTCCCCGTCTTAGCATTGGGTTCCCCAGCCCTCTGCCAGTTCATTCAGCCCTCCTAGATTTCCTATCTCCCAGCATGGCTCTCGCTGCTATCTGGCTAGGTCCCCTAGCTTCCAGGCTAGCCCCTCTGCTTTCCCAGCTAGTTTTTAGACAACTTTTACCTCTCCTAGCGATCATGTCAAACACCCCTATACTCAGGTCCAGGGTGGTAGCCCACCAAGTAGGGCTCCCAGTCCAGTGATGGGCAGTAGCGTTGCTATAAGTAGCGCCGTTACTAGTTTAATTACATTTCCCAGTAGCGTGGTTGTAGCGTCACTGTTTTCTGAATCAAATAGCTTCACAGTAGTGAAGCTATTTTATTGATCAAGTAGTGAGGGAGCGTCCACGCAAGCTACATTTTCACAAGTATTTCTGAAGCTCAACTCTGAAATACAACTCTAAGGATGTTAATGATCAGTAGCCGAAAAGTGATGTGCAAATCCTGAACGATTATTTTTCGTGTTTTCAGTAAAATGATGGCCGACTGTCCCACAAGATGGCAGACGGTCCCCCCAACAGGGATGTGATTTTTCCGGATTAATCCGGAATTCCGGATCTTCCGACCTGAAAATGTGACCTACGTGAATCATGGAGATCTGTAATAAAAAGTGTGGCGGAATGGGGGGAGGGTCGAGAGCTGCCGGAGTGAAAAGGAGGGGATATGAGGCTGCAGGGCTCGACATTAAGGCTTGTCCGCTTGTCAAGGAGCTCGTAGAATCACTTGTCCGAATGGACAAGTAGAATTAATTGTAATTTAGTTTGTTCTCAAACACGTTTTGCTGCACGGTGGTAACATGACACAGACACACCTCTGTTTTCACAGTGCTGCAAGTGCTTATTCGCTGTTAACACTTAATTGACAAAAGTAGTCTAAAGCTATGCACATATAAAGGTTGTGATTCATTGCATATACATAATATACCATTTTGATATTCAAAGTGTTACTGATGTTTAATAGTTGGACAAAACAATCACATCTTTTATTCAACTGCGCGACAACAATGACCGAAATAGAATGAGCGCATGTCCGAAACATAATTCAGAAGCATTGCGCGAGAGAATATTTCTTTAAAAGCGATACTTTTAATACCATGTTCCAAAAGTTAATTTACATGCATGAATGTTGTTACGAGCCAGGGTTGGAAATTAGCACACGCGAAAAAAACGAGTTATTTCCCAAGTATTATAATCCACAGTAGGCTATAAATTAATGCAGAAAATATAAAGGGCAAATAATGTATTATGTGAGGGATTTATTGCGAATATGATACGATTAGGCTATATAATGTTATTTTTCGTGATCGAAAAAAGCAAAACAAGTAACCATTTCACGCGTAGAATGTTAATGTTAAGAGCTCGTTGGTGAAAACACGGGTGGTGGTGTTCGTTGAGTCTGACTTCATGATTGGATGCTGACAGGCAGCATTCTGGTTTGACCAGAGAATCTTAAACACGCACGCACAAATGTAACGGTAGGATATCGAAGTTCTCAATTGCAAACTTAGTTGATTAACAACTGATTTTAAGTCAAGTAGCTGATCTTACTTCGCCATAATATGTTTTCTTATTATTTATTATGTTGGTATCATTGCTGAAGAAGCATCTGCTTGCAATTTTGATGGGAGCTAATTAAAACAATATTTGGATTATTTTCCCAGATGTTTTACAAACAGATTATTATAAAACAAATTTACAAATGTAAAATTAACTGCTGATTAAATAAATATTGTGGAATAGGTTACAACAGTAAAGTTTTAGGCTACACCTCTAAAGTGTGAAATTACCTACTATTGGACATATAAAAGTAGCCAGATAAAAATAGTAGTAGAACATCCAATACACTGATTAGCACAATTTGTCAATCATCTAAAAATCATTCGTCTCACAGACTCAAACTTCACAACATGTATTTTTTGTAATTTGCCTAATAAGACGTATAAATGATGAATTTGATGTATTGAAGAAATATAGAAGAGGCAATTGTGTTTTCATTTTTGAATTCGTAGAATTGGCTGGTAAAATTAGGGAATCCACCAGCCAGTGGTTAAGTTAATTTCCCAGCCTGGTTACGATTTGAACTGCAACTGCTTGAGATGGCAACCTTAAAGCGGTAGCTGAAACTTATTTCACATATTATGTCTCGGTCACAGAAGTAAAAACAGATGTAGCAGTAAACCATGTTATTTCTAACTGGGAATACATCAATTATACTTGAGAATGTTGTCAAACATATTGCCTAAATAATCTGAGTGACTGTAGTAGTACTTGTTGCCAGTGACCAAAATTTTTGTTTGAGGCCCTGTTGTAAATGTGAGGGCACTTCACGTTGAATTGAATTGCT
>JACXGM010005280.1:9729-35602 GCA_016801145.1 Umbra pygmaea
CACTCTACCCAGGTTTTGGCTTATTACTGTTTTGTTAGTTTTTATTTCTGTACATTCTGCACTGTCGCTCATACAGTATGATCGACTAGCACTTTTGGACATACGCAATTCACTGGATACAGGTTATTTTTCCACTTACCGGAGCGATTGCTGCGACTCCACTTTCCTACCGTCGACTTGTTTACTCATACGCAGGCGGCGAAGGAGAAAGAAGCGGGGCAAACGTGCCGGAATTCTGTGCAGATCTCGGACGAGGTACTGCAATCCACCATTACCGAGCATTTTACTTGCAAATGTTCAATCACTGGACAATAAAATGGACGAACTTCACGCTCAGATTAACTTCCAGCGGGACATTGCTAACTGCTGCGTGCTAGCGTTCACTGAGACCTGGCTGGATCCCACTATCCCGGACACGGCTGTTACGCCAGCTGGTTTTTCCATCTACTGGCAGGACAGAACCTCGGAGTCAGGTTATCAAAGAGGGGGAGGGGTTTGCATTATGATTATCTCCCGTTGGGGCTCGGATGCTGCAGTTATTTCAACACACTGCTCACCGGACCTGGAGCTACTAACTGTAAACATACGCCCCTTCTATCTCCCCCGGGAGTTTTCGTCCGCTATAATCACAGCATTCAACATACCCCCGCAGGCGGATAAAGCGCGCGTGCTTGAGGAAATATATGGAATAATAAATGGCCTGGAGGACGCTCACCCTGAGTCTGTTTTTATTGTTGTTGGAGACTTTAACAGGACAAACATGAAAAAAATGCTGCCCAAATTCCATCAGCACATTTCTTTTCACACTCGAGGTGACCAGACTTTTGACCATTGTTATTCAACGATCCGTAACAGCTTTAAACCCATCCCCCGCCCTGCCTTTGGAAAGGCAGATCACATCACCATTCTTCTCCTCCCAACCTACAGGCAACGTCTGAAACAGGAAAAAACGTTTTTTCGAGCAGTCCAAAAATGGAGGGACCAAGCCATCAGTACTCTCCAAGACTGCTTCGAAACCACAGACTGGGAAATGTTCCGTATTACAGCTGGCGACAACATTGATGAATACACTGACTCTGTCACAGCATTCATCACCAAGTGCATAGATGATGTCATTCCACGGGTCAATGTTAAGACCTTCCCCAACCAAAAGCCCTGGGTTAATGGTAATGTCCGTGCCAAGCTTGTAGCACAGTCCTCTGCCTATAACTCTGGGGACCTGGAGGCTCTGAGGAGGGCCAGATATGACCTACGGAAGGCCATCAGAGATGCTAAAAGAGGCTATAGGGACCAATTGGAGTCCAACTACAACTGCTCAGACCCAAGGCGCATGTGGTGTGGACTGCGGCAGATAACGGAGTACAAAGGGAGAAATAGCCGTGATGCCAACCCCCCCACCTCGCTCCCCGACGAGCTCAACACCTTCTTTGCACGGTTTGAGGTGGCCAACATCACTCCTGAGAAGCTAGCTGAGAACCCAGACGACTGCACTCTGTCCCTGGACACGGCTGATGTAAGGAGAGCTTTTAAAAGAGTAAACCCGCGGAAGTCTCCAGGGCCAAATGGCATTCCAGGCCGTGTCCTAAGACGATGCGCTGACCAGCTAGCGGAGGTATTCACCACCATATTCAACCTCTCCCTAACCCAGTCGGTAGTTCCCTCCTGCTTCAAGCAAGCCACCATTGTCCTGGTTCCAAAGAAACCTACCATCACCTGCCTAAATGACAACCGCCCAGTAGCACTGACCTCCATCATCATGAAGTGCTTCGAGCGGCTGGTCAGAACCCACATCTGCGCCGCCCTCCCGGACACCCTGGACCCCCTACAATTTGCATACTGCCCCAACAGATCCACAGATGATGCCATCGCACTAACGGCACACACTGCCCTTTCCCATCTGGAGAAAGGGAACACATACGTGAGGATGCTATTTGTGGACTACAGCTCAGCATTTAACACTATTGTTCCTGCTAAGCTCAGTCCCAAGCTCAGGACCCTGGGTTTTAACACCTCACTGTGCAACTGGATCCTGGACTTCCTAACGAGCAGACCCCAGATGGTGAGAATGGGCAACCTCACCTCCTCCGCACTGACCCTGAGCACTGGAGCCCCACAGGGCTGCGTACTCAGTCCCCTCTTGTACGCCCTGTTCACATATGATTGTGTGGCCACACACAGTTCTAACATAATCATAAAGCTTGCTGACGACACAACCATCCTAGGTCTCATCTCCGAAAACGATGAAACCGCTTACAGAGAGGAGGTAAATGCCTTGGCTACTTGGTACCAGAGCAACAACCTCTCTCTCAGAGTCAGCAAGACTAAGGAGATGATAGTGGACTTTAGGAAACGGCAGAGGGAGGGTCTTGCCCCCATACACATCGATGGAGCTGAAGTCGAGAGAGTTCCAGAGTTCAAGTTCCTCTGTGTGTTCATCAGTGATGACCTCACATGGTCCCGTCAAACAACCTCGGCAACAAAAACTGCCCAAAAGTGCCTATACTTCCTGAGGAGACTCAAGACGTTTGGCATGTCTGCCAGGATTTTAACAAACTTCTACAGGTGCACCATTGAAAGCATCCTTTCAGGTTGCATTACAGCATGGTACGATCGCAAGGCCCTTCAGAGGGTGGTGAAGTCAGCGGAGCGCATCATAGGCTGCTGTCTCCCCTCCGTGCAAGGCATCTACCACAAGCGATGCCTGAGGAAAACACAGAATATCCTAAGAGACCACAGCCATCCAGGCCGTGACCTTTTCTCACTGCTGCCATCTGGTAGACATTACCGGAGCATCAAAGCACAGACTACCAGACTAAAAAACAGTTTCTTTCCGCAGGCCATTCGGCTGCTCAACATGGAACATTGATCACAAATCACAAATCATTTCTTGAGCCCTGACATTCTCTGGTCACTTTATCCACTCTACATCTGATGTAGCAGAATTCAATGCACCTTTAAAAGTAATTTTCCATGCCATATTTTATAATATTTATTACTTCTTCTGTCGCACACTCTCCGGACCACTTCTCAGTACATAGTGTATTTTGTATTTTGTTATTATTATTATGAACGTTTTAAAATTAATTTATATTGTATATAACCTTTTTAAGCCCTCTGTGTAGATGTGTCGAGCCTTGTCAAAATAATTTCTCTGCATAGGATGATGTGATGTTATCCGATGCACATGACAAATAAACAACTTTGACTTTTGGTCGAGCTGGGTATTGAGGGCACATTTCTTGCAATAATATAGGCTCTTTTTGTTATTTTCTTTCTATTCATTCTGTGAGATCAGTCACATTCACTGACTTGATCTCAATGCCGCAAAGGGAGAGGGCCATCAGAAAGAGAGTGAAGCCACCATCACATAACCTCATGTGAGCAACACATTGAATATATTAAAACAAAAAGTCATCCAGCAAGCAACCAAAGGGGGGAAAAAGCAAAGCAAGAGAAGCAAATCACCTTGCAAAGTCTGCAACACCCACTATGGTGACCCAAATGGCCTTAATGCCTGTAGTATACTTAAAGCTCACGACCGGGCGTGGGGATTTTGAGCGTGCGAGCCAAGGGCGCGCACCACTCTTTTTTCTTAGTGGCGCGCAACAAAACGGAAACAGGAAGCATGGACGAGTTTGAGGGCACAGTAAACGATTCATAATAACACAGTTAATGGTTCATAATAAAACTGTAAATGGTTCATAACAACACAATTAAGATAATCTTAGCCACTGTTGATATTAACGTCAATGCTGCTGCCAGTTCTGCCATCGTTTACCTTTCTCTTCTTCTTCTAGTCCGTAGAGATATCAAAGACGGTAGCCTCTCCTCAGTTGCGACACCTCTGTTCAGGAGAAGACTGCAACTTGTGTAGCGAGCACCACGCATGAGTATACATAGTTACGGCGCACCCATTACGTCACTTTGGCACGTGCCAGGTCGGGGATCTGTAGAATACTGTACGCTTAAGGCTACTGTGAAATGGGTAAAATGTGATCCATGTTCTGCCTGGTTTCATGAGAGCTGTGGTGAAGAGAATGGTATCTGTGATGGCAATGGTTTCATTTGCAAAGACTCTGTTTGAAAAAGGTTTTCATCACACACAAACAAAGTTATCAATTTTGAATGTGAATTTTTGTAATTTGCACATTTTGTTCTAAATGTGTTGTTCACGCACGCACGCAAGCACACACGCACACACACACCACTGACATCAGTTACTAATCTATGCTGTTCCAAAATTGACTTTTTTTAATTGCACATTTGAATATGTGGGTTTACACCCAAAATGTTTTTTTTTTGAAGGCACATTAATATGTTTGTTTAATGCAGTTTAAATGTTATGTGGCTGTATAAGCAAATGTGTTTTAAAATTTTAATTGATGATAAATTACTATTTCCCTTTGCAGTTTGACTGGCCCATTTTACCTGAAACAGCTGCACAAAAGTTGGCACAGCTGATGTTTGAAGAACTGTAGGGCCTAAATATATTTTATTACATAATATCAACATAAAATTATCAAAACCCGTCATTATTAATCATAAAAACACATGGAAAGGCATATATAATATTGTATTATTTTCCCAAATGATAAAAAAAAAACATGGCCCATTTTACCTGATATCACCCTAGTGTAAGGTATTTTCCATTTTAGTTACCTAATTTTTAAACAAATGTATGTTGAACCTACAGTACGAGTCAAATGTCTGGAAACACTTGCCCATTATGGGTAAATGGGTCCAAACGTATGACTGGTATTGTAAGGTAAGGTGGGATAAAAGCCCTGTAGCACCGCATTATGTAATAACTTGACAAAATGTAATCGATGTTCACTTCATTATGTAATAAAACCGCATTTTGTAATAAATTTCCCCGCATTTTGTAATAAATTATTACATGATTATTATTGATTATTACAAAATGTGGGTGTTGGACTTTTTTTCATAAAAATGTAATAATATGGTGTATTATGTAATAACCGACCAAGACCAGAATTGTCACGTTTCCCAGTGTAGTGGTGTAGAGAGACAGGCGCGAAGGATGTGAAATAATGAAAGCAGGATTTATTAAAGTAATACTGATACAAAATAATACTGCCACGAGGGGCTAAAACAAAAATATATAATCCAAGGGCATAGGATCCACACAGGAACACGTAATATGGAAACACGCGACATGGAACATTGACTGACAAGAGACAGGACCAAACACTCAACCTAAATACAACTACTAACAAGAGACAATGGGCAACACCTGGGCAAGGAAATTAACTAGGGATAACAGCCAGAGATCCATTGGGTAACAGAAACATGTGACAAGACATGGGAGGTGCTAACAATGACATCACAAACTCAAATCAATATAACATGCAATATACAACAGAGGCACAAGAGGGAGGCAAACCTGAACACTAACATGGGACATACACACAGGGCAGTACACCTAAGGACACATGAGGTAATAATCTAACTAACCAAACCATCGTATAAATACTGAAAGGAACCAAGGAGACAAAACAGAAGAGACAACACGAAAGGGAGTCCATTAACAGGCTCTGCATCGCAGCCCTCCCTGGGCTGGATGTGACAAGAATGTATGTCTTCATTCATGAAAATTGTCATAACATAACAATATTGTTTATTTGACGCATTCTAGCATGAATCATACTGATTCAAAATTAATTTGAAAAGATAATATTAATCTACTGAACTAGGTGTATCTTTCATTTGTCAAAACTAAATCAAATGTCACTGTATTCTTTAGCTCAATAGAATCTCTACTTGAGCATTCAACTATAAGACACAGTGTTACAGTATACTGACACAAAGTATTGGTATACAAATGCCAGGACACACATGTGCATGCCTGAAAATACACTCAGGTCTGCCTGTAAGGATTATGCTAATGTTGACTATACAAAAAAGGAAACAATTGGTTTCACAACAAAAGACCAATTATGGTAAAAAAAAATATATATATATATTTAGGAAGAATATGTATCATACTGTAGTGGTTGACAACACTTTGTATGAACATTTGGACTATTAAATATTTAAACATAATTAAATAAATAAACAGCATACAGCCTAATAAACACTGATTTGCAGTGTTTTCTAAAAAAAATTTAACTTTTTGGGGAAATTGAAAAGGATGTGCAACACGTCGTGCCCTCTGTGAACAATTTGAAAAGTCTTTTAACAAAACCACTATTGAATTTTTCAATAAACTGACCTACCCCATTGTGGTAACTTGCCCTCCTATGAAACATCTTGAATTGCCAACACAAAAAAGCTAATTTTAAGACTTGTTTAGTGTTGACCATAGCCAAGTAGAGCAAATTAATTATGAAGGGAAATAAATGTCTAGAGTTTACACTTAAATTTCAGAAGTTACTAGATTATAGAAACAGTTGCCCCCAGCACACTCATCCAAAATATTCCTCCTTTTATGAAAATTTATAATTTTTTTTATCACTAGACCATTGGATTATTTTTCTTAAGGCTTTTCTTGCTGTTATAACAAATAATGTAATAGCCCAGATAATTATAGCTAATGTAATTACACACCAAATCCCCCAGCCCCGGGTCATCTTTCCGAGCCCTGGGAGTTTTTAAAAACCTGTTGTTGAATTCTGTGTTAATGTCTGGATTCTGTGAAAATCATGGTGCCCATTGTATGAAAATTAAATGGATAAAAAATATATATTTGCTGAACCATTTTGTTTGGATTAATTGGACTGATTAGACTAAAATGGCAATTCACATTGGCAGCTAAACTAAGCTATTTCCCAATAGTAGGCTACTGTCTGATAAATAAGAGCTAGGAAAAATAGTCTGAAACTTTCTAAGATCAATATTATCAGCTAGGTTAGCGAGTGTTGCACATGTCATTAGCATAAAGTTTTGAGCTTTTATCTTTACACTTTTTATATTAGTTGAAAAGCTACTCTACAGAAAACTCTCAAGATTAGATCAACTCTAAATCCAATGCTTTGCAGAGAAATAACATTTTATTCACACATACAGTGCCTTGCGAAAGTTTTCTGCCCCCTTGAACATTTTGGTGCATTTATACACAGACTTGATTACACACAAGTGGATTCTATTCATCATCATTAGTCATTTAGGTCAACATTGGATCATTCAGAGATCCTCACTGAGCTTCTGGAGAGAGTTTGCTGCACTGAAAGTAGCTGAATAAAGGGCTGAATAATTTTGCACACCCAATTTTTCAGTTTTTTATTTGCTAATAAAGTTTGAAATATCCAATAAATTTCGTTCCACTTCATGATTGTGTCCCACTTGTTGTTGATGCTTCACAAAAAATTACAGTTTCATATCTTTATGTTTGAAGCCTGAAATGTGGCAAAAGGTTGAAAAGTTCAAGGGGGCCGAATACTTTCGCAAGGCACTGTAGTTAACCCTACTAGAAATAAAAGCTTTTATGTGGCTATTTGGACAAAGAACAAAGTGAACAATAACTTCAAGGGGGACATAGGGGTCTAAATTAATAATTGGGAAGCTTAATTTAGCTTAATTTTACAGACAAAGACTTTCAGTTGTGTTGTTTATTACATGATACACCATATTATTACATTTTTATGAAAAAAAGTCCAACACCCACAGTTTGTCATAATCACCGCATTATGTAATAATTTATTACAAAATGGGGGGAAATTTATTACATATTGCGTTCAAGATGTTTATTACAAGATGCAGCAAATTATTACAAAATGTGGTTTTGTTACATAATGAAGTGAAAATGTATTACATTTTGTCAAGTTATTACATAATGCGGTGTCATTACATAATGCTGAAAAAAAAGCATATATTTGGAAAAATAAATTTGTGGATCATTGCCATGCTTAGGAAAATGAATTATGAATGAAAAAAATGGCAAGAGTTTAGATTTTAGATTATTTGATGAAATGTAGATTTTTCGAAAATGTGATTTTCTTTTAAGTACTGGGGTAACTGCCCCCCCCCCACAGTGGGGTAACTTGCCCCGTTAATAAAAATCTCTAATTGCCGAACATGAAAAAGCTAATTTTGGAGGAAAATCTTATCTGGAACATTACCAAGCTTAGGCGAATGAATTATGAAGGGCAGTAAATGTCTAAAGTTTACACGTACAGTCGTATGCAAAAGTTTAGGCAACCCTGACAAATTCCATGGTATTCATTTATAAACAATTGGGTGTTTGGATCAGCAATTTCATTTTAATTTATCAAATAACTGAAGGACACAGTAATATTGAAGTAGTGAAATTAGATTTATTGGATGAACAGAAAATGTGCAATATGTGTCAAAACAAACTTGTATCTAATTATCTGGATTATTTACCTTATGGCTTTCCTTATTGTGCATTAAAAACAATATTTATATCTAACCTAATTGAAATATATCACCAATGTTTTCAAAATATGAAAAAATTTAGATAGATTTACCTCAAGATCATTTTATGGGAATATCTATGAAAGTTGTGATTAGACAAAGGATGATCAGTGCTAGCCAGGGACAGAGATGCCACAAGTTAGTGTAATAGATTAATTTTCTGGGTTGGGCTGAGTTCACAATTTATGGGAAGTTCCTCAGCACACCTCTAACAAGAGGTAAAAGAAGTTATGTCATTTTGGAATGTTTCCCATTGTTCCAATTGATGGTAAAACACTGTAAACCTTTACAATGGATTTCTCGTCAAATTACAACCTTTTTTACATTGTAGTCATATTCTAGTTTTTCATAGATCTTTGGTAAATTATGAACTTCTTTTACCTGGTCAATAGGGCCTTACTGAGAAACTTCCCAAAAGTTGTGAACTCAGCCTAACCCAGAAAAGTGGGGGGGGGGGCAGTTACCCCACCTTACCCTATATCCAATTACATTTTGACAAATGGTATTGGTGAAGAAAGAATTGCTATTATCTTTATTGTATTATTAAATTATTATTAAATAACATGTAGAATAGCAAAATTGTAATGCCCAGCCCAGTGAGGGCTGGCGATAACATATGAACTGAGAAATGGACTTGTGAAAAAGAGTGTGTTTTCTGTTCTCTCCCTTTAAATTCATGTGACACCTTTCTCTAATTTGGCCATGACTAGTATAGGGACATAGGGTTTAGTTAGTTTAGGCTGGTATCTTGTAGATCTGATTATCAAAGATGTTCAATTAAGTTAGGGAGTTTGTTCTATATCAATGGTGCCAAACTAGAGGAAGGTGTCGGGGATTGATAATCTGATTGATGATTTACGTTACGTGTGATTCTGTCTATGTGAGCAGGCTTTCCGGGAGCTACACTTAAATAATGTAAGATGTGAAAAGTGTGTTGTTGAAGTTTGGAAGTTTATGCGTACGCTCTTACTTGTAAGTTAGCTATCAGCATCCCATGCCGCTGTGAGAGCATGGTAATATATATATTATATTGTTGTGCACTCGCATTTACTTGTTCACCTGCAACTGTACTAGGTTGTGGAAAGAGTGTGGTATGTGCTTGAGTTTATACATACGTTCTACATATATAAATATATATTTTTTCAGTGTTCATGCCACTGTGAGAGCATAATACGCTATATAAGTATACACCATTGTCCACTCGCTTCTACTGTTCGCCTGCAACTGCAATATACAGTATGTATGTTTTCCCGGATTGTCTATTAAACAAGCAACAACCATCCACTTCCTGCTTTGGTCTCCCTCCTTAACCTACACACACCGTGACAAAAATAGAAGGCTCTGATTTGGGATCCCCTGGCTCAAGGGATGTGGCTAGATTATTGAAGCGTAAACACCTTGAATATAGCTAAACAATTTATGTAGATCTAACAAAATATACCACAACCTATTAAAAGTACTAGTGGGAAACATATCCAGCAGTGAGATTCAGAGCAATGTTTTGAGATTGTACTACAGTAAGTACATAGCCATAATGGGTATTGGATGTTATTGCCAATATTCACTCACTGATTTAAATGGACTTAAATAGAAACAGGACAAAGCAAACGATGGATCACATTGTTTTAAGTACATTGGCCTACTGCACTTCTCTTTTGATCATTGTGTTTATTTATTCTTGTCTGCAGATGTCCACTCCTATCCTATTCTATTCTTACACTGCACTATTGACATCATTTATCTTGAATTATCTATCTACTGACACACTGCCAATGTAGGTGAGTCAGCAAGTGATTCAGCAATTACTTACTCCGAGAATATACTGTGAGACTAGATTAAAGGGTTATGTAGACTTCATAACTTGGTTAGTAAATACGACTTGTGTCATACCATTTACAGTGTTAGACATATGGGTACATGGGTTCTCACACTCCGTTGACTTGTGACCCTATTTTGAAATAAAGTTTATAGTTTTTTGTTATTGCTTTGGTACTATTTTCACAAGTATGTCATAACTGTTCACAACTCTTAATGCAAAAAACACACCAAATCATTAAACAATCCCCTTTTTCAGAACATTATGCACATTTTAAAATGAATAACTACCGCTCAAAAGATCAAATATTCATTGTTTTATCTAGACATACAGGGTTCACATTTAAATACATGATGTTCATTTAAAGAATTGCATAACTTTGTGACGACTGTCTTTGCTATTGTTAAAATACTTTTACCATCACTCATCGTTCTTAATTGATCATCACCACCATTTATCTTTGTTTTGCACCAGATATCTTTAAATCATATTTACTGATGTGAAAAGGCAACAGGTATCAATAAAACATTTAATCTGCCTTGAAGAGGCACCAGTTATTTGCATATTTATTGCATGTTGAAGAGGCAACATGTATTTATGAAACATATTTACCTGTTGCCTTAACAAAGAAACACCAGTTGAAACTGTGGGCTGAATATGTTTAGAAATACAGTCGAATGCAAAGTTTAGGCACCCCTGACAATTTCAATGATTTTCATTTATAAATAATTGGGTGTTTGGATCAGCAATTTCATTTTGATCTATCAAATAACTGAAGGACACAGTAAAATAAAGTTTATTGGATGAACAGAAAATGTGCAATATGCATCAAAATGAAATTAGACAGGTGCATAAATTTGGGCACCCCAACAGAAATATCACATCAATATTTAGTTGAGCCTACTTTAGCAGAAATAACAGCCTCTAGATGCTTCCTATAGCCTGTAATGAGTGTCTGGATTCTGGATGAAGATATTTTGGAACATTCCTCCTTGCAAAACATCTCCAGTTCAGTTAGGTTTGATGGACAGCCCACTTCAAATCACCCCACACATTTTCAATGATATTTAGGTCTGGGGACTGGGATGGCTTTCCAGAATATTGTACTTGTTCCTCTGCATAAATGCCAGAGTAGATTTTGAGCAGTGTTTTGGATCATTTACTTGTTGAAATATCCAGCCCCACAACTTCAACTTTGTGACTGATTCCTCTATATTATTCTTTAGTATCTGCTGGTATTGAGTGGAATCCATGCGACCCACAACTTTAGAAGATTCCCAGTACCGGCACTGGCGACACAGCCCCACAACGTGAAGGTACCTCCACCAAAATTTTGCTGTGGGTAGCAAGTGTTTCTCTTGGAACGCTGTGCCAAAATGAAGCTGGCTTGTCCAAATGTGCATTTGCATACCTCAAGCACTCTGATCGTGGCTTGTGTGCAGAAAAGTCTTCTTCTGCACCACTCTCCTGTACAGCTTCTACTTGTGCAGTGTGCTGAATTGTTGAATGATACACAGAGACACCATCTGCAGCAAGATGTTATTGCAGGTCTTTGGAGGTGGTTTGTGGGCTGTTTTTGGTCATTCTCACCATCCTTCACCTTTTCCTGTCCAATAGTTTACTTGTCCTGCCACTTCTGGCCTTAACAAGAACTGTGCCTGTGGTCTTCAATTTCCTCACAATGTTCCTCACATTGAACACTGACAGCTTAAATCTCTGTGATAGCTGTTTGTAGCCTTCCCCTTAACCATAATGTTGAACAATCTTTGTTTTCAGGTCATTTGAGAGCTGTTTTGAGGCCCCATGTTGCCAACCTTCAGAGGAGTATCAAAGAGAACAACAACTTGCAATTGGCCACCTTAAAAACCTTTTCTCATAATTGGATCACCTGTCTATGAAGTTCAAGGCTTAATGAGCTCACCAAACAAATTGTGTTTTAATTAATCAGTGCTAGGTACCAGTAGTTACAGGTATTCAAATCAACAAAATGACAAGGGTGCCCACATTTATGCACCTGTCTAATTTTGTTTTGATGCATATTGCACATTTTCTGTTAATCCAATGAACCTCATTTCACTACCGAAATATTACTGTGTCCTTTAGATATTTGATAGATCAAAATGAAATTGCAGATCCAAATACCCAATTATTTATAAAGGAAAGTCATGGACATTGTCAGGGGTGCCTAAACTTTTGCATACGACTGTAGCACTATGTACTTTAAGATAAGAGTATTTTCAGATACAGCATTATTTAATGTAAGACTTTTGATACTATTTGATGTACATGCAATTTGCTACAACCACTATCTTTTTTCGAGGGTGAGTTCTATCGGTCCACCAAGTATATCTTCATTGATAAAGCAGACTATAACCTGCTGCCCCCGCGACCCAATCCCGGATAAGCGGACGAAAATGGATGGATGGATGGATGGATAGAACATCATATACAGTGCCTTGCGAAAGTATTTGGCACCTTGAACATTTCGACCTTTTGCCACATTTCAGGCTTCAAAACTAAAGATATAAAACTGTAATTTTTTGTGAAGAATCAACAACAAGTGGGACACAATCATGAAGTGGAACGAAATTGATTGGATATTTGAAACTTTTTTAACAAATAAAAAGCTGAAAAATTGGGTGAGCAAAATTGCTGTGATTACAGCTGTAAGTCGCTTGGGGTATGTCTCTATCAGTTTTGCACATCAAGAGCCTGAAATTTTTGCCCATTCCTCCTTGCAAAACAGCTCGAGTAGGGAAGCTCTGATGTTAGATTTTATTTTATAATCATTTTGATTTGGGTTCATTATTATGATCACAAAAGCTGAATACAACTGGTTTTAAAAGTTGGGTCATGTCTGGTTGATGGGCTTATTTGGGTGATACATACACTCAGAGAAAGCTAACAATTGCTTAAACTTGTAACAATGGAAGATCATTATTAATCATGTGTGTTATTACAAATGGTTGTGAAAAAGAAGTAGTGACAATTGCAAATTTTGAATAGTTTATAAATCTAATGCCTTGTGAAACACAGTTTACGTTTGATGTTCATTTCCTATTAAAGGTTCCAAAAGTATTGCATTAGTCATTGGTCGGGTAAGGGAACAGAGATTTATTTGTTCCTATCAGCATCAAATTAAATTCCAGTCAGATATAACGTTAACATATATTTGATATCGCTACTAATTTTACTTGTCTGAACCACCGGTAGTAATGTAAGTTCATTCAGGTACTGTGGCTTGCAGAAGTGTTCAAATCAAGGGTTGATAAATTTTTAATTAATGCGTTGCATTAATCCAATAGTGGAAAGACTTTGCCATAATTATATCTGAGCTAGTGGGGAGCTATAGGACAATCATCTTCCACAAAACTCACTCTTTTTCTAGATAAAGAGAACTGAACTTATTTGAGGGAGTGTGTGTGTGAGTTACTTATCTCATTATAGAGCAGGCATCTATCACACTTGACCGCTCTCTGAGTGAGAGGGGACGTGGGTTAGATAAAACCAGCTTTCTGACATCAAAGCTATGGTCCTCCCCCATGTGTGTCAATCAGCACACTGGATTCACTCATCTTTATTAGTGTGTGTATAGATGTCTCTTTTGTTCTGTGGTCCATTGTGCATTATTGTCTTGTATGTGATTGTAGTTGTTTCTCCTATAAATATTTATTATGTACACAAATTCCTACTTACACAGTGTGGCTTTGATATTTTTATTCTGAACTATGTAAATGCTTTCCACCTTGCACATTGTTGTCTTTATTATTTTAGGGTTACTGTTCTCATAATTCTATTTCCAGAGTGTAATGATAAAATGAGGACAATGGCTTCACAATAATAATAAAGTTTATTGTCAAGATTGTGTAGGAATGCAAAAGCCCTGAATAGTAGACAGAGGTAGTGGTTCGGTACACAAGGGAGGCTTTCAGAGCAGGCAGGGTTCGATACACACAGGTGGTAGTCAGAGCAGGCAAGGGTCTATACATTAGGCAGGTAGTCAAGGCAGGGAGATAGGTTTGGTCCACAAGGCAGGCATTCAAGGCAGGCTGGGTTCAGTAAACTGAAGAAACTCAAGGCAGAAGTACACAGGGATTATCCAAACAGAAGAGTAACGATAAATGCAAAAACAGGGTCAGACCAGAAAAGACAATAGGGAATAATGCTCAGTACATTGAAAGAGCTTACAAACAATACCTCACAATGAGTGAAAATGTTGCTGAAAGTTATCGGTATCTATCGTAGTGTAAAAAGTCTCTTAGAGGGAAGGGTCACTGCAAATCATTACAAAGTTATTCTGAGTGATCACCTTTATCCAATGGTTAAACATTTTATTTTTATTTTTATGTTAACTTTATTTTAACAGGGAAACAGACTGAGACCAAGACATATAAACATATACAATGACACACATTAATTATAACAAAGTACATACACAATGAGGACATAAAACAACAGAAACAATCACAAACAAAAACATCATTATTGTAGCGATGCTAATAGTAGAATCACCCATGTCTTTGTGAATTACCCTGGCTCAAGCCACAATTAATTTATGGCTAACTCTGCCATCATTGAGGGGAATCCCCCCTTGGATGGGTGGCTGTTAAGGGGACAACCGCTATCCATTAAAGACATAGGTATGATGACACCATTTCTGATGCCAGCAACAGTGCGTGAAATGCTGTTTAATCGAAAACACACACAAACATGCAGTCTAGCCTAATTGAACAAACATTCGGCAATGCTTCTGGACAGTGTTGATGTATGGCTTCTGCTTTGCATAGTAAAGCCTTACAGTAACTCGCATGTGTGGATGCAATGGTAAATAATGTTGAATGGCAAAGGTTTACCAAAGCATTCCCGTTATGGCATGTATAACTTTCACATCTGTGAGGGCACCATTAATGCAGAAAGATATATACACATTTTAGAGCAACATATGATGCCATCCAGACGTTGTGTGTTTTCCAGGAACGCCACTGCATTTTACAGCAGGACAACACCCAACCACATTCTAACTGGATTACAAGCACATGGTTGTGTAAGCAGAGAGTGTGGGTGCTAGCATGTCCTGCCTGCAGTCCTGACCTGTCTTGGATTGAGAATGTGTGGTGCATTATGAAGCTCAAAATAAGGCAACGAAGTCCCCGTAGAGTTGTGTAGCTAAAGACATGCATAATGGATGAGTGGTGGAAAATTCTGCTTGCTAAACCTAACCAACTTGTGTCTTCAATGCTTGGCCATTTATCCTATTTCTAACACGTCAACTTTGAGTAAAAAACTGAAGCAGCAGGAAAAATGGTCAAGCATAAGGATTTGAGAGAATTTGACAGGGGCGAAATTGTGACCGTTAGAAGACTGGGTCAGAGCATCTCCAAAACTACAGCTCTTGTGGGGTGTTCCCGGTCTGCAGTGGTCAGTGCATATCAAAAGTTGTCCAAGGAAGGATAAGTGATGAACCTGCAACAGGGTCATGGGCGGCCAAGGCTTATTGATACATGTGGAGAGCGAAGGCTGGCCCTTGAGGTCAGATCCAGCAGAGAAGCTACTGCAGCTCAAATTGCTGGAAAAAGTTAATGCTGGTTCTGATAGAAAGGTGTCAGAACACAGTGCAGTTAGTTTACTGACACTATAGCAGTTAAATCAATTTTCAATGTATTGTATGGTGTCATGCATAATAGATTCCATCACCAAAGTTGTGTCACAAATATAGTATGTAAATACAGTATGTCTCCATATCATTGCAATACATTGTATTACCTTCAATAGCACGAGTAAATCATACGTTTTAATCATAAGGATATCCTATAAAGGTAGAAGAGGATATATTACATACAATGTTTATTTATCTGATAATACTTTGTCCTAATTTATCCCAGTGTCAATGTCCACGTCTTGTCAAGTATACTGTAATGCATGATAAAAATATAACATCTAACAATAACATAAAACCAGTACACATTGGCACAAGCTATTTTAGGCTTCAGTTGAGACGGCACTCATTTTGAATGGTAGGCTACTTGTGTAGGCTTTCGTGAACTGAAATGATCGCTGCCAAGGAAGCTTGTGTACATCATCGATGAGCCAATGGGCACACCCAAGGGGCGGTATATGCTAATTTACAAATGGGATGCAGCCAGCTGTTGCTGCTGTGCACACGGTTGAAAGGAGCGCTCAGAATCCTCCTCATCCAGCATCAGGTGGACACCTCTATATACCACACAGCGTATCCAATTCAAGCAAGATAGAAAGTCTGTTTAATGTATTTTTAGGCAGGAAAAAAATCAATTGCAGTTCTACTTTCGTATCTGTCTTAGTATATCGGGTCAAACGCTCTTCAAAAGCAACAAAGAAAAGGTAAAACGGCACCGCGGAGAAACAAAAATAAACAGGTGAGCCGACCGGCGTTTGTTGTGTTCTACATGATAGGTTAAATATGCCTCAGAGTTTGCTAAAAATCATTGATAGTAAGACACTGTAAGTTATTAACATGCTTTAACCCAATAACCAATTTACATAGTTAATTAAGGATAATCCTGTTAATGACTTGGCCTATTAATAACAGACTATTTTTGAATGACGTCAGCTTTTTAATAATTATTTGGGAGTCTTATAATTAGCAACAACACATGGAGCCTTCTCAGCTGTATTTATAGTGTTGTTGCCCAGTTGTATCATTATAGAATATCTTGTGCCTGCACATGCTGTGTCTTGCCACTGTATATATACTGCCAATCACCCGCGGGCCTGTTTTTTGTGTTGGGCGCCCTTTTCATAAAAAATAAATAGAATCAATCAAATGTGTATATTTGCAGTTTGGCAATGATATTGTTTTAGTTTTCAAGCAGTTGAAACATGAGAGATCATCGTATTAAACAAGTGATATAATAAACCATCCGTTTAAAATAAAAAAATCATTATTTGTCTGTTATTGCTGTAAAATCAGGCTTGGGTCAGAATTGAAGATGAAAGGTTTGCACGTTTTTAACGTATTATATTATTATAAATATTGGATGTCACAAGTCCAGGCAAGACGTAAAACTTCCAACACTTTTTTCTACACATCTAATACTGACAAATATAACATTTAAACTATAAAAAATGGGTTTTGGGTTGTATATTGTTTGTGTCCAGGCCTTAATTTATGTACATTTCATTGCATGGATATGTTTTTGTAAATAAATGTTAATTTTATGTTGCATTTTGTCAATGGCAGATACTGATCCACTGGTTTTGGTGTGAACAGCAGTTCTTTCAGATGAGTCCACTGTCTTACACTCACACCGTGTTGCTGGCTTTCTTTCATGAAGACAAATATGTCAAATGGATTCTGCTCTAGCAGCTGTTTCAAATTAATTCTACTTATGGTTACATCAGGTCTTGATGACCGAAACATATTAAAGATCAAAATCTTTACTGTACATTTTTTAATTTGTTGAGAACAAAATTATGTAGCAATGGTCAATATAAACCAACATCACTGATTGATGGCTGAATTCAGGTCTGGGGAATGTGAAAGCTACTCAATGGCATCAATGCCTTCATCATCTATGAACTGCCTACACACTCTTGCCACATGATGCCAGGCAGTGTCCTGCACCATGCGGAACCCAGGGCTCACTGCACCAGTGTAAGGTCTGATGGTGGTTTTGAGAATTTCAACCCTGTACCTAACAGCAGTCAGAGTACTGTTGCCTAGCACATTGAGGTCTGTGACACCCTCAAAAGATATGCTTCCCCAGACCATCAGTGGCCCACCGACAAATCGGTCATGCTAGATGATGTTATGGGCAGTATGCCGTTCAACATGGAGTCTCCAGACTCTTTCACATCTGTCACATGTGCTCAGTGTGAACCGGCTCTCATCTGTGAAGAGAACGGGGCACCAATGTCAGACCTGCCAATTTTGTAAGCACAGGTCCCACTAAAGGACGTTAGGCCCTCATGCCGCCCTCGTGGAGTCTGTTTTTGACAGGTTGGTCAGAAAAATGCACACCAGTACCCCACTGGAGATAATTTTGTAGGGCTCTGGCAGTCCTCTTCCTGTTCTTCCTTGCACATAGGAGCAGATACTGGTCCTGCTACTGGGTTGATGCCTTTTTACGGCCCTGTCCAGGTCTCCTCGTGTAATGGCCCATCTCCTGGCATCTCCTCAATGCTCTTGATACACCAAACCTCCTAGCGACGGCACGTATGGGCTGCAGGTACTGCCGCATGCTACCAGTAGTGATAAAGACACTAGCAAAATGCAAAATTGAAGAAGAATCAGTCAGGAAGAATAAGGAGAGGGCAATTGTCTGTGGCCACTTCCTTTTTGGGGGTTGTCTTGCTGTTGCCTTACCAAAACAGGTGACATTTAATCACAATCACTTATGATTTCTAAGTGGACAAATTGATATCCCTTAAATTTAATTGACTTTGTGTTATACTGTTGTGATTGCATGTTCCCTTAATTTTTTTTAGCAGTGTTATCTTTTGTAGAACATTTAACACTTAACAGATTTACAAAAATATTTTTTGCTTAAGTTGCTTAACAAAATATTTATTGTTTGTGTGCAATTAAACTGCACTATGTAACTTCCCATTAATTTTTCCTGTCGGGCCTGAATTTTACTTACAAAGTTTATTATTATTATTATTTGTTATATACATAAGTTTTTATTGAACGCAGAAAAAATACATGGACAATATAAGCAGTTTCTGAAAATATACATAATTATTTTGTCCATAATATGAGTTTTTGCTAGTTAAATATTGTGAAATGTCGATTTTGCTTTCCTAAAACACAGTTTCAATATTTTTTGTATTTTTCAAAAAAGTTACATAGTGCAGGTTTAATGTTCTACTTAAACAAGTTTCTCTTTGTTTATCGGAGGTCATTCGCAAGCTTCCTCTTTAGGTTTTGTGTTGTTGAATTTGTTTCGCACATTTCTTCAATAATGGTCCTGTTTCTTTATGTTTTGTTTCCATTATCGTATATATAATCCTTGGGTCTTCCTGGATTCCTTTTCTCAGTATGTCCAAATTAAACCCTCTGTGGTTGTGTTGTTGGTTTAAGCTTTGCCTGATCCAGAACCATTTTCTGTCTTTTATTTGGTAGCATTTGTTTTTTGCACATTGAACAGTTAAAATTATTTTCATGACTTGACAACCCATTGTTTGTTGTTCTACCTTTTCCATTGACACCAATAGGTTTGTTCAGTTAGAGAGCATGTTCCAACACTTGCTGTCAACAATTTAACTCAAAATATGCAAACTCCTTATTGAGATAAAGCCAGGATATTTTTTTCTGAATCAACACTTTGGTTTTAATATTAGACTGTGAATATCAAAAATCCCAAAGCCTGTGCAAAACATCATGTGTCTTATACAAAACAAATCTCTATTCTGACGCTATCCAAACTATCCAGGAAATTTCATTATAACCTGTTAAAATTAGACAACTATTTCTTCACTTCTGCCTTGCAAAGTTCCAGCAGGGATTCATTTGAAATAACGAAGCGTGTCAACTCTCTGACTGTGCTGTCTCACTAGATTATTAAAAATTATATACTTACCCTTTTATTTAAAGTAATAAAATAAAGGACCGGACTAGGATATCTTCCATGGGGCATTTATTGGAGGCTTTTTAAATATCACCCCATTGTTGTCAAGATTTTCTAGACATGTTAATTTTTTGTGGTGCAGATTAAAAGTTAGTTTCTCTAAAGGTAGAATAGCAGAAGCCTTAGTATGCCACATCCTCGCAGATGGTATTTCAGGTGTGGACTACAACAACAAAATGTAGTTATTGGTGTAATTACACAAAAGTATTAAAAACACATTAAGAGTCAGGATCAAATGCAATGTGTCATAATAAAGTATATCATCTGTAAATTAACCTAATTCTTATGACTAGATTATTTTACAGCACCAACACATGCAGACAAGAAGTTGCAAGTATGTAGTTTATTTTCAAATATGATTTGATTGATCATGTATTGTTCTTTGAAGGTAAAAACTTTACTACAGTAGTCATATGATGAAGTCGAATTGTAAATTATTCAACCATAAATAATTTGTACAAATTGATCCAGTACTTAAAAAAATGCTTCTCTTTCTGGCCTACTATTCACTTTGCATTAGATTTCACACCAACATTAATGTGTGATAAATTCAGCGAGGAATGAAGTGTTAACCTAATGCATCATGTGTGACTTGAAAACACTTCCTTTAATCTTTTTCCAATGCTCTACATTTAGTGTCAAGGTTTGTGATACATGTATTGACTAAATACAGGTTTGTGTTGGATTGTTTGCCTTGGCTCGGTGGCTGAATGTATTGGGTTATGCAAATAGGCTTCTTGACATCTATTTTGAGGCCTGGTTTCGCATTTTGCAATTTAACTGAAATGACTGGTAGAAGCATCCACAAGTAATACCGAAAATACTGGTTTAGGCTTGGTCAGATACACTGGAAATGCATGCTTATTTTTGTGTGGCAGATACATGTTGGATAATTGTTATATTTCAATTGTAGGTCTTCAATTGAAGATGCACATTTAATACAACCAGTAATACAACCATTAACATGAAAACAAATCTAGTTATTTTTCATGTAATGGCATTTGTATTGTCAGGTACAAATACATTAATTACTGTATCAGTCCACTTGTGTACGTTTCTTTTTACTATAAAATGCACTGTTATCGCTTTCATTAATGTCAGTGTGTTAGTAAAAAATATCACACCTCAGTGTCACGTCCCCCACTCATTAATGCGAAGTTGTGCTACATCGCTGACTGGTAATGACGAAACTGTTTTTGTTGGTGCTCAGTCTGTGTTGTTCCTGTGAGACACCTAGCTACTAGCTCCTCTCTCTCCAGGGACAGCCAGGATGTCTTTGTGAGAGATGGCCTGACTGTGTTAGAGGCCTGCTCTGTTTGTGTGTATTTGTATCTGTTTGTGTGTCTTTGTGAGAGATGGCCTGACTGTGTTAGAGGCCTGCTCTGTTTGTGTGTATTTGTATCTGTTTGTGTGTCTTTGTGAGAGATGGCCTGACTGTGTTAGAGGCCTGCTCTGTTTGTGTGTATTTGTATTTGTTTGTGTGTCTTTGTGAGAGATGGCCTGACTGTGTTAGAGGCCTGCTCTGTTTGTGTGTATACTCTGCTTTCTGCTGTCTGGCTTCTGGGAGGGAGACAGAGGAGGCTGCATTCTAGCTCTTTCAGAGGCCCTCAGGCAACTTGTATCAGTGCAATTATTTAATTAGTACAACATGCACTATATTATGTAAAAGTAAACCTACTGTGGCAATGCACAAACATATGCATTTTGCCCCCCAGGATATGGATGTTGAGAGAAGCAACAAAATCCCCAAGAATCACTGCAACAGCAATGTAGGCCGTGGTGGTGTCTTGGGGTCAGCAGGTTCCAAAAAGCACCATCAAATACCCCCTCCACAACCACAGCCTCTTTGGAAGGTTTGCCAGAAGAAAGCCCTTTCTGAGCCAAAGACACAGATGCAATCGCTTGGAGTTTGCCAAATGTCATTTAAATTATGACTGGAGGAAGGTCCTTTTTGTTTTAACGATTTTGTCAGATACAGCATCGGCATGTTTCGCGTCGAAACAGAGATGCATAGGAGAGGCATCTCATGCCCAAAGTGAAATATGGTGGTGTCTCAGTGATGTTTTGGGGCTGTTTTCATTCCAGGCGTCCAGGGGCCCTGGTCAGGAACTGGGTTCAGATGGCTCAGCGGTTAGGGAGTCGGGCTGGTAGTTGGAAGGTTGCCCGTTTGAGTCCCGGCTGTGCCAAATGTTTTTTCACCCCAAAAATGTATTTTTTGTTAAATAATTGAATGATTTTGGTTGGTTCCATTGCAATATTAATTAAGTACAGTATGTCTCACATCTTAATATATTGAGTTTATTTAAATAATTATATTGTTTATTTTTTAAGGTATTGTTTGTGCATCACAGGTGCCTGTAATTTTGGAACCCACTGTATATAGATGTTCTGTGACTTGGATTCGATTCAACGTTATTTGTCACATGCACAGAAACGCAGATGTAAATGTAACATAAAAATCGCATGCCATGGCTCCAGCGATGCACCACTAGTAAAGGCTGCAAAATAAAAACACAATGCATATTCTGTGATTGGATTCTGTGATTGGATTCTGTGATTGGATTCTGTGATTAGATTCTGTGATCAGATTCCATTCCAAATTGTGTGAAAAAGTTCCTTAAAATGAAATAAGATACAATTGACCGTGAAAGCCGCCAGAAGTACATTCTCATCAACGATCCAAACACTTCATAGAGAGTGAAACTTAGGTACATTGCTGTCTTGGCTGTTTTTAGATTGTTTGAGACCTCGAATGGCAGTTGTCATGCAGACTGCATCATCCAGAATTAGCTGTCATTAGGCGAATGCGGGTTGACTGTCTGTGCCATTGGGGGTTTGAGAAACCTTCCAAACCACGATGAAAAGGCCAACTCCTCACCGTTTAGAGGGGAGGTAAAGGCTATATTTGCCTGGCTGTGTGAAGGGAGGGGGGAGGGGGGGTTGCTGTCTGTGGTGAGTAGTTATATCTCAGAGAAAGGAACTTTCTGTAAACCCTAATGTGATAAAGATCTATCTGGTTTCTCTGAGGCTCAGATCTTCCACTTCCCTCTGTTGTCTTCGTGTACATCTGAGGTGAGAAGAAAATGTAGGCCTGGTAGTTGTGTACATACATGTTCCTGCTCAGTTGTTGAACACATCGTATTTTAATTCAGTACAGTGCAAGGTGATGCAATCACTGGTGAAATCATTTGTAAGCCTATTGCTGATGCAACTGAATAGCTGAGCAAGTGTTACAGCTATTTTGTTTAGCTATTCAGAATGAGTAGACCAGGATCGATATTTTGCCCTTTTTTCCTCCTGAATTTTGTGCTAGCTAATTTGTGCAACACTCAGCGGACTCGAGATGGAGGTTTTCTCGAAGTATGCGTCTTTCAAACAAATTCACTGTTGTTCTGGATCTTACCATGATTCTCTCTCAACTAGGAAGCCTATTCCAGAATCCCTTTTTTTCTCCCCTCAGAATACTTACACAGCCTTTTACCTCGATTGAGTTCACAGAAACCCTAGCATCCAGAAGGAGTCGCTAGAGCAGGGTGAGACAAAGGAACAACATATGATTACTATCCACACAAACCCAGACTGTGCTGCCAATTACTGTTGGGCTATTCTGCAAACAGGATTCAAAGTCTTGTCTCGTAGTGACTACAGGTTTTCGAGTTTATTTGCTAGTTTACTTACTCTTTTTATTAAGTATTATTTTCTTCTACAGTTATGGACTACTCAACAATAGAGTGCCGAAAGACTGATTATTAGAAACACATTGATTTTGTCAGTTTTGTTTTATTGGGTTTAGGTGAGCTTGTCTTGTCTTGGAAGGGTGCCAATAGTCCAGCAAATACTTTATAAGGTAATGATCTGAGTTGTGGGGTGGATTCCTTAGAAATGCTGTAAATGTCTGTGTGCCAAGCGTGGGCAAGGGGGCAACGGACACTGTGGGTTCGTGGGAACACCAGCACCATATCCGCTTGCTCACCATAGATATGGCCTCTGAATATAGAGGTCACACATGTCCAAAACAAGGGGACAGCCAGGGAAAACTCCACTGGACTTTGCTTTAGCAGAGGTAGGACAGTAAAGTCAGTTAATGACTGCTGGCAAACTGCTGAAAGATATCATATACCTAACTATGGAATCCTTGCCAATTTACAGCGATTACAGTTGTCTGCAAAAGTTTGGGCACCCCTAGAAAAAAAGGATGTTACAACAAATCTTTCTGTAAGCAGAAGTTCAACAAAAGTGAACACGGCATGTGCAAAAGTTTGGGCACCCTGTCACTTGGTACTTGGTAATACTGCCTTTGGCAGATATAACTGTTTCCAAATAATTTCTGTAGCCATCTATGAGTCTTTTGTATTCTTGATTTTGGATTATTTTCTCACTCGTCCTTCCAGAACTCTTCTACCTCAGAAAGATGATTTGGTTTCCTTGCATGCAGAGTTGAACTTGGCAGTTGAAAGCATTGAAAGAGTTTTGTATAGCTGTTTCTGTTTTGTGATAATCAATTATCCTCAGACATCTGCTTAGAGGGGACTATGGTTGTTGAAACCAGGCTGGCCAAGCATCACAGTCTAACAGATTAGAAGGTAAAGCAAATATACAGTAAAAGTTAAACTCTGGAATGGACTTCATCTGACAAATTAAAGACCTAAATAATCAATAAATCTTTCAGGGCGAGACCTAAATAGTAAATCAACGTTTTTTTATATATAATACATGCAAATTAATCATAATCCTGTATTAAATGTCGCCGAAATGTGGCATGTTTCACTTTGTGAAGAGTTCAGGTCAACTTCTGTTCATAGAAAGATTCATTGTGACATAAATATCTTTCCCAGATTGGCTAAACTTTTGTGGTTTATCGACTTCTTATCACGTATTTTGCAATATGTTGCTGGATACAATCCACATCTGTGACATTTGAGGGAAATCTACATTCGTCATAAATATAAGCATACACATCTGCGACACGGAATGTTCTGCCTTTTGTGAACTTTAGTATGTCCCCATGACTGAGCCTGTTGACATACTTCTACCATTTTTGTTCCCAACCTGTCTGCACATGGGAGATGAGGGGGTGGTCTAGAACATTCCCCTATCTAAAACATAAAAATGTTTTTCAGCTGTGTTTCACCAGGGCCTGGGTTCTACCTTACTGATTGTATTTTTAACCCTCCTAGCTCTGGTCCAGGGTTCAGCCAGACCGAGGGGGTGTCAGCACTGTGCAGGCCTGCTCTAACTTTAGCGGCCATCGACTCATCAGGGTATAAATACACAGGATGCTGTGAGGAGGGGGAAGGGTGGGACTTACATCGCTTAAACCAAACACAACATTTTCTCATCAGAATTGTCTGAACGTTGGGACCTATAATCTATGGTGGTTGGCGTTCTTATTTTGAGGTTGAATGACTGGATAGGCCTGCCCTGTACAAAGTGTTCAGAAGTCTCAGCAATGTGGTTTACTTTTGAGATTTTAGGAGACGATTGCTCTCAATGGATCACACTTAATTCCTCTATTTGGTCATAAAAGGTGATTTAAAAAAGTACATTTTTGTAGTTTTTAATAAAATCCTCTTTTCACAGTTTAAAGTCAGCTGTCAGAGACACAGACCGGGAACACAATGGGAAGAAAAAAAATACAAATCTCTCGTATTGTGGACCAGCGTAATAGACAGGTATGACCCGGAGTAATGTCTTTTGATGGATTATGATATTGGACATGGTATACTTAATCAGACTCTGAAAAGTAATATGTTGAACCAATTTGATTCTGTCCCCAGGTGACGTTCACCAAGCGTAAGTTCGGCCTGATGAAGAAGGCATATGAGCTGAGTGTCCTGTGTGACTGTGAGATCGCCCTTATTATATTCAACAGCACCAATCGCCTGTTCCAGTATGCCAGCACTGACATGGATAAGGTCCTTCTCAAGTACACAGAGTACAGCGAACCCCATGAGAGCAGAACCAACACGGACATACTGGAGGTATGAACACATGCAGGAAAACACTGACATACTGGAGGTATGAACACATGCAGGACAACACTGACATACTGGAG
>JACXGM010005281.1:0-35426 GCA_016801145.1 Umbra pygmaea
GACTGTTATGTTACAAAATTCATACAATCTACTTACTAATCGTATATAGTTAATTTGTTTGCATTGTTTGTTGGGTAAAAACATGAACTTGAAGGTATTTTTATTGTCATTTGTGCCTGAAAGGAGGCACGTACTGCTTTAAGTCGCGTTGAGTTAACCTGCACCGAAATACTTCCATCTTTTCTTACATGTTTCTTTGAATGCTGTTTACGTTTACATGTAGACTACATCTAACAAGATTTTGTGTAAGATTAGTATATATGTACGTTAAATGTTAATATAGATGAGTAATCTTAATTTAAATACTGGATTCTGGGAATTATTTAAGAAATGTGTTTCAGTGTAATCGATCATCGCAATGCTTGTAATAAAACGTTGAATTTTGATTGTCAAACATGCAATACGATTATTGGTGTATGATTAGCAAATAAGTTTGCAAACGCAAAATTAGGTTTGAGGAAAACTAGGGTATCTACTTTTCTAGGCGGACGGAGCCACACACGTTTCGCTGTATGTGTTTGACTAAGCTTCCTCGTATGTTGATCCCGATTGACTTCAAGAGATCCTGACATTTGAAAATTAAAGGTTAGACCTCCGGGCCATACCCTAACAAGGTGACACTTTTTTGACCAGTGTATCGTCTTTGTCTGAGATCCAAGATAGGACCACCACGATGACCCAGCCTCGGCCGGACGAGTTCAAGCCGCCTCCGGAGTGCCCAGTCTTCGAACCAACATGGGAGGAATTTGCCGATCCTTTTGCTTTTATCAATAAAATCCGTTCAATTGGGGAAAAAACTGGCATTTGTAAGGTCCGCCCGCCTCCGGTGAGTGTGGTCGAGCTGAATAGTTTAACAGATTTTTTTATAAATCTTTTTGGACAATAAGAAGCTTGACATCAACCACAAACACAGGGGGTTTAAAGGGACCTTTTCAACATGGCGGATGAAGGCTGATTCTTTTGTGTATCATTAAAATGTTTATGTAGCCAACTGCAGTAGCGAGCTACATCATCATGCTACTAACGTTAGTTAACCACCCAGTAATAACGTCAACAACATTAGAATACCAGGCGAGTGGCTTTGTTTGTGTCACCAGGGAATGTTAGTGAACATACAATTAACTTGATAAAAGTAAAATGGTCTTCGCTTCTGCGAAACGAAACCGGCTAGTAGGAGGCAGCATAGTTCAATTGACGTGAGATTATTATTTCGAGTTCACATTAACGAGTAGTTGGATCATTTATTCACTACTCAAGCTATGTGTCAAACTAGCAACCAACGTTAGCTACCCCTGTGGTTATTTAGCCATCTAGGTAACATAAGACTGAGGTGGACTAACAGGTGTGAATTGATTAGCCTAGCGCTCTCTAAATTAGCTAGCTATGTAGCTGGCTCTTTCGTCAGGCGAGAAAACAATAGCCACCACATACGCATGTCATTTGTCTAGAAAATCTAAAAGAATATCACGTTTAAAAAGAATACATTGTCGATAGTCCTTGCTAATGCCCCATGGCAAAGGTCCCCACTGGTGATATTTCTGTCTTCCATGAAGGTTGTTGTTTTGTTACATTTTTAAGTTCTAAAATAACCTTCGCTAACGTAACCACATCAGTGGATCACGTGTATGTATGGCTATCCAGTTTGTTTTCGCCTAAACTTAAAATTAGTTAATAAAAGTAATATACGTGTAGCAAGGAAAAATGTTCCAGTCACTAAAATAAGGTATTTACCTAATAATTTACACTCAAATTGGCAATAAATCTCCAACAATATCGTATTTTGTCTAATGTAAGTGAAGTGTAAGATATTAAATTGATGGTTGGAATATCACTGTGCAGTCAGGGGGATGTGCACTTAGTAGGCCCGACCGTTTTCTTGGGTGTTGTCCTCCATGTTGGCTTTGTGATACGTCCAATCTGTTGAGTTACATCTGCCAATTTTGTTCTTTTAATAATGTTAGTGGGAATTAGATGAGGAATTCTTCTGCTCAGTGCTTATATTCTTACCCTGAAACAACAAATTGAGAGAAAACATATTATTTCTATGTGGATATTTAAATACAAACGACTTTTCTGCAATAGCTATATTCCAAAGAAATACTTATTTATCTACCCAATATTATACCAAATAAGTTGAGTTCAGTTGATGGCCAGTGTGAATTGTTTTCATGTTTATATAACTTATTGGTAATGGCAGATGTATAGAAATTCTTTCAATAACAGCTCTCAACAATAAGCCTATATATCACCTTTTATACAGGAAATGCATCTTAAAGTGCTATTCAGACTGGCAATGACTGTTTTTTTGTGTGATGTTCCCATACTGCTGGATGTGCACGGAACATGTAATATCATGTTTCAAGCTGTGAAATAATATATTCCTATTATATAATGTGTCGGTTTTAAGGCACATTCTAATAATGATGTGTTTGTTTCCTGTTAGGACTGGCAGCCTCCATTTGCATGTGACGTTGACAAACTGCACTTCACTCCTCGGATTCAGAGACTAAATGAACTGGAGGTAACGTTTTCACCTGGGTGATGTGTAAGGGCTTAGTTTCTATGTACAGTGCTATTGAAAGCATTCACTATATACATGCCCATTAGAAAATTCAGGCTTATAGAGGAAATTATACTTAAGTCTCTGGCAATGCAATTCATGTAGCGCTTTAAGTTCACTATTGTTCCCACCATCATTTGGGATGCCTTTTTGGGGGAAAGACCGGTGAAGTGCTGCTAAAGTACCTTATCACCAATGTTGTTTGTTTCCTAGGCACAGACCAGAGTCAAGCTTAACTTCTTGGACAAGATCGCAAAGTTCTGGGAGTTGCAGGGGTGTTCTCTTAAGATACCTCATGTGGAAAGAAAGATTTTGGATCTGTATCAACTCAACAAGGTTGGTTGATTAGCATTGTATCAAACTTCTATACACACTCACTGTTCGACTGCTTGTTAATGCAAATCTCAAATCAGCCAATCACGTGGCAGCAAGTCAATGCATTTAGGTATGTAGACATGGCCAAGATGAACTGCTGAAATTCAAACCAAGCATCAGAATGGGGAAGAAAGGTGATTTAAGTGACTTTGAACATGGCATGTTTGTTGTCGCCAGACATGCTGGTTTGAGTGTATTTCAGAATGATCGGATCTACTGGAATTTTCTCGCACAATCATCTCTAGGGTTTACAGAGAATGGTCAGAAAAAGAGAAAATAATGAGTGAGCAGCAGTTCTCTGGGCAAAAATGCATGGTTAATCGCAGAGGTCTGAGGAGAATGTCCAGAATGGTTCGAGCTAAAAGAAAGGCAACAGTAACTCAACCACTTGTTACAGTTAAGGTCTGCAGAATAGCATCTCTGAACGCACAACACATTGAATCTTGAAGCAGATGGACCAGTGCAGCTGAAGACCAACCCGGGTGCCACTTCTGTCAGTTAAGAACTAGAAACTGAGGCTACAGTTTGCATGGGCTCACCAAAATTGAACAATATAAGATTGGAAAAACGTTTCCTGGTCTGATGGGACTCGATTTTTGCTGCGAACATTCAGATGGTAGAAATTCAGATGGTCAGATTTGGCGTAAACAACATGAAAGCATGAATCCATCCTGCCTTGTATCAACAGTTCAGGTTGGTGGTGGTGATATAATGGTGTGGAGGATATTCTCTTGGCACACATTGGGACCCTTAAAACCAATTGAGCATCCTTTAAATGCCACAGCCTACCTGAGTATTGTTGCTGACCATGTCCATCCCTTAATTACCACAGTGTACCCATCTTCTAAGTTGCTACTTCCAGTAGGATAGCACGCCATGTCACAAAGCTCTAATCATCTCAAACTGGTTTCTTGAACATATCAATGGGTTTACTGTACTCAAATGTCCTCCACAGTCACCAGATCTCAATCCGATCGAGCATCTTTGGGGTGTGGTGGGACGGGAGATTTGCATCATGGTTGTGCAGCCGAAAAATTTGCAGCAACTGTGTGATGCAATAAATAATGGACCAAAATCTCAGAGAAAAGTTTCCAGCTCCTTGTTGAATGTATGCCACAAAGAATTAAAGCAGTTATTAGGGGAAAAGACAGTCCAACCTGGTACTAGCAAGGTGTACCAAATTAAGTGGCTGGTGTGTATGTAATCCATCCAAAATAGCACTGACAGACTTTCTAACTTTTATTTCAGAATGTTGCAGATGAAGGCGGATTTGATATTGTCTGTCGCGACAGACGATGGACAGCAATTGCACTTAAAATGGGCTTTGCTCCTGGCAAGGCTGTGGGCTCTCACCTACGGTCTCACTACGAGCGAATCCTTTATCCCTACAACCTCTTTCAGAGCGGCGCCAACCTAGTAAGTTGGATACTCCCTAACACCCATGGTTAACCTGTCTCTCTGCTGGACTCACAGGTTCATGCACAATCCAACACTGTCCTAAGATCTGTAAACATGTTAAGCACTGTTTATTATTGCTGCTTTGCTGGACGTAGGCTAGTCTAATGTCTAATATGAATCATTTCCAGTAATATATGTTTATTACTGCATGAAAATCATATACACATTAGCCTACTGGTCAAATATTTAAGGCCACCTGAGAACATTATTTAGAGCCGTTTCTCAAGTTTTTTTTAATTTTTTTCAGTAAAACAATATATATAAACATTTGAAGGAAAAACAAATAAACATCAATACACTAAAGAGGTAAAACGTCTGTATTATTAAAAAGTCATTATTTTGTGTGACTTCCTTTAAAATACAAAAGCGAATGAATTTGCTTTTTCTCGTTTTTTTGAGTAGTCATTTGTCACGTCTGTTTGAGTAGTCATTTGTCATGTCTGTTTGAGTAGTCATTTGTCACGTCTGTTTGAGTAGTCATTTGTTGAGTAGTCCTGTGGGAAATTCCTCAAGCTTCTTTGAGGATCTTACTTAGTTTTTTCTTTTTAAAATTAATCTTTGACTGCATTTCACTTTCCCTTTACAAATGATCCCAAACAGCTTAAATAGTTTTGATGTTTGGTCTCTCAGTTTGCCGGTCTGATACTGTGATTGTTACGGACATTACTCCAAATGTTTGGAAGACAATCTAATGGTTGCCATCCCACAAAATATGCATTGTCTTTTGGATAAACAAGTAATTTGCTTTCTAATGTTATTTATTGTTTTTAATCTTCAATTTAACACTTACTGTGAAGATACATATTTTTAAGCTATTTTCTAAGGTAGCCTGAAATGGTGTTTACACTACTGGGGTTGTTCTGAACTTTTTTACCGCTCTCTTTAGACACCAGAGCTTGCTTCTAAGCTGATGCATTTAGTGTCTTCTCCTGACCTTGACATGGTATGTTTGCCTCTGTTGTTGTTGTTGTTGTTGTTGTTGTTGTTGTTGTTATTATTATTTACTGACAAAGAATAGATCGCCCTTGTATTTCATATTATAGAATTATTTGTAGTGCAAAAAAAATGTTGGGCAACGAGGTGTGGCATCCCACTCCCCTCCTGGGGAGGCAGTGTGTAACAACTGCCATACAACAAAGATTAGTTACCATCTTTTTGGTCATTTATTTTTTCTTTCGGTTTGTACTCACCATTAACTTTTGAAACAGATTAAGTAAGTATTGTTTAATGACGTCATACTCTGTGGGCCCGATGCATTTGTTTGACCAGAAGCCAACCCTGCCAGTTGACACGGGCGACAAGGAGTATAAACCCCACGATCTGGTGGAGAGGCAACAACTTGTCCAGCCCCCTGAGTCGTGCTGCAACAGCGCCCGCAGAGCCAAGAGGATGAGAGTTGAGGTGGGTGTACTTGTTCAGCATGGCTTCACACACCTTACAGAAGAACCTTTCTTAAGACCAGTTCATTCTGATTGCATAAGCCTGTACCCATCTACTGTGGTCTGTCCCATTCAATCCCTTCATTAGGAAAGTGCACAAGAAAAGCTATTTGAATGTAACTTGCCTGAATGGGTACATCTGTTAATTTTCATACATAACGGTTGTTAGTTAAAATTTGTTTATGCACTTCCAGTCCGGTTGTGTGAAGACTGAACAAGGATCTCCCATGTGTGAGAACAACAGACCAAACATGTGTGAGAACAACAGACCAAACCTGAGGAGAAGGATGGGCTCCTTTGTGGCCAAGCCTGAGCCAGGTCAGTACCAACATAGAAACAAAACCTCCACCGTAGCGCCCTGTATTCCACTGCTGGTTTGCTTCTAAAGCAAAGCCAGGTCGGGCCTGGTTAGTCCCTGGATGGGAAACTGCTGAAGTGGTGTTGGAGGGCCAGTAGGGGGCACACTACCCTCTGGTATAAAGATCATTGCCCCAGAGCAGTGATGGGGACATCTGCAATGTGTAGGGTGCCGTCTTTCAGATGGGACATTAAACGGGTGTCCTGTCTCTGTGGTCACTGAAGATCTATCTATTCATAAGAGTAGGGGTGTTAACCTGGCCTTAATACCGTCATGACAACCTAATCATCCTCAGCTTTTAATTGGCTCATTCATCCCCTTTCCTCCCCCACTTCTCCCCAGGGTGTAAATGAGATTTTGTTCTCAGTCAACCTGCCTGGTAAAATAAAGGTAACTAAACTTAACACAGGGACAATACCCCCCATTCCATGTAATTTTGGGACGTATAGTATGGATATCTAGTCTTCAATATTCCAAAATTTTTGTGCTAGTAGTCTTCACCTGCAGCGAAGAGGTGTTTTTTTTTTTCCTTAAATGCTGATCCTCATCTTTTTAAAAAGGGGACCAACTCATTTTGAGCGCTGCCATGACTGATGATAACACCTTTTCTCATGGCTCTCTTGCTCCTTTGTAACAGACATAATAGCAGCTTAGAAGTGTGTCAAAACTGTGTGTCAACATAACAATAAACCTTTCTGACATAACATTTATCCCTGTTACCATGTTTTAGCACATAAAGCACACACCCGCGATTAACGCGCACCCTCGTACATCGCGCAGATATCTTGTTTTGTTTAAAAGAATATCAGCTTTGCATGCACCCTCACAAAGCGCACATCATTTTATGTACAAAGGTGACATTTAATCTCCCCTCACCCAGACCTGCATTAATGGGCACTCAGATAGTCATTGTGTTACAAATGTTACACACCCACCCCCACACATGCTGATTAGATGAAACCCGCTATTCCCAAAGTGGGGTACCCGCATGTTAGTGGGTACACAAAAACTTGTAGTTCAACGTGTATTTCAATATTTAAACTGGCCTCTACATCAGTAATTTTTTTTTCTTGTCTTAATAGCCAGTCTCAATTGCGAAAATATTCACCAAATTAGTGTCTGTGTATAAATAACAAAACAATGTAATTATGAAATAATTGGGATCCAACCAATAAACAACAATTGTGTTTTATTGAGTACAGAAAAGACACTCAGTAGGCAAATGAAATTATACAAACTGGACAAGACAATGTAACACTAATTACAATAAAGTTTTAAAAGAAAGAAAGAACAATGATATACAGTAGATCACATACCCAGTGTTATACATGTAAGCTTAAATTATTGCCAGCCAAATCCTTCACATTTAAACTAATTTAGGCCGATCAATTTTTGGACAGATTAACATTCACTCCTTGCTGTTTGGAATTCAACAGACGTGGTGTCATCATTTTTCTGTCCTGCTTGCAATTAGCAATTTATTGACATTACGTAGAGATCCTTACTGAAATTAGATCAAGTCGTTTCGCCACATTTTGAATGGAGTGACTCAAAAGCAATATAATGCTTTTTTTTCTCTGCATGACTCAAAAGCAAAATAATTGGCCTAGACTTTATTTAGACTGACTGCACTACAGCTGGTTAAACTGGACTTGCACTGTCTAAAAAAACGTTTGGCCGTGAATGTATAAATTGGGGTGTCAGATGGCTCAGTGGTTAGGGAGTCAAACTTCTATTTGGAAGGTTGCCGGTTCAATCCCCGACTGTGCCAAATGTCGTTGTGTCGTTGGGCAAGGCACTTAACTGTACATTGCTCCAGGTGTCAAGAACAGAATTCCCAGCCCTATAATTTGTTTTTATTATTATGTGTCTCATTATGTACATCTCTTTTTTTCTCAGTGGAAAAAGAAATTCCCATTCTAGTAAAAGAAGAACCAATCGAACTGTTGAGTGAGATCGAGAAAAACAAGTGTCGATACAAGAAGAAACCAAGTCTGGATGGTCCACCTCCTGCCATGAGTGTGGTATGTATTGGTTTGTTTGATCCATTCTTTAGTATTTTCACTTAAGGTGTTGTGGTTTATAGTTGTTGCCTTTAGTTATTATTTAGCTTGATTGTTATGAACATGAGCAAAGAAAAAGCTATTTTGTGGAGTTGCTGAAACAGTTGTCTTCTGTGTCATCCAGGTGGACCTGTATGTGTGTCTGGTGTGTAACAGTGGTAGTGATGAGGATCGTCTTTTGTTATGTGACGGCTGTGACGACAGTTACCACACATTCTGTCTAATACCCCCCCTACATGACGTTCCCAAAGGAGACTGGAGGTGCCCCAAGTGCTTGGCTCAAGTACGTTCTGACGTTTGTTCCTTCAGGTTTCACAGTTTTTACTCGCTTTTCTGAGTTGGTACACATTTAATTAAATCAGATGGTCATATTAAATCATGTTTTATTTACTCTTCAAGTTTATGGTGATTTTGTCTGTGAACAGTTATCGGTGTTTGACGTTTTGTTTCCGTTGAACAGGAGTGCAGCAAACTTCCTGAGGCGTTTGGCTTTGAGCAGGCATACAAAGACTATTCTCTGAGAGCTTTCGGAGACATGGCAGACTCTTTTAAGTCTGATTACTTCAACATGCCAGTTCATGTAAGAACCAAATGTTAACATTCACATTTTTAGTATTTAGCGCACACTTTTATCCAGAGTGTATTACAGTAATTAAAGGGACATCCCTATGGAGTAACTTAGGGTAAAATGCCTTGCTCAAGGACAATGACATTTAGCCCAGTTAAGCATTGAACTGGCACTTTCCTAAGTTTTGACTTGGAATGTATTCTGTCATCAATAGAAAGTTCAATAACATAGCATGTTAACCTTTGACTGTATTTGTGTTTCAGATGGTTCCCACAGAGTTGGTGGAAAAAGAGTTCTGGCGCTTGGTGAGCACCATTGAAGAGGATGTGACCGTTGAGTACGGAGCTGATATAGCCTCGAAGGAGTTTGGGAGCGGCTTTCCCATCAGGAATGGAAGATTTAAGGTTTCACAAAAGGATGAGGTACGCAGCTGCATTTAAATAAAAAGTGTAACCAAACCAGTTCAAAATGAAGTACAATAAAATGGCATAATGTTTCTTAATGGTCATGGTACCGATGTATCAGAATAAAAATATTGCTTATCTCTTATTGTTTCTTCTGGCACAGAAGTACCTTAGATGTGGCTGGAACCTGAACAACATGGCCATGATGGCTCCATCTGTGTTGACTCACGTCACAGCGGACATCTGTGGCATGACTTTACCTTGGCTTTATGTGGGCATGTGCTTCTCCTCCTTCTGTTGGCACATCGAAGACCACTGGAGCTACTCCATCAACTACCTGCACTGGTACTCGCGTTGTCCATCCACTCTTTATTTAATGCTGGAATTAAGCTGTTTGTATGGCACAATCACAACAACACAATTATTTCTTCTGATAATCAATGCAAAATCTTCTGTACATAATGTTTTCTAGTTTTTTCAACTTTTAAAAGTGGTAATTTGCATTATGTTCCGGACACAAGCGCTTGGGTTTTGTTTTGAAGGGGGGAGCCGAAGACATGGTATGGCGCCCCGGGCTATGCTGCAGAACAACTGGAGGCTGTGATGAAGAAGCTGACCCCAGAGCTGTTTCAGATGCAGCCTGACCTTCTGCACCAGCTGGTCACCATCATGAACCCCAACACACTCATGTCATACGGGGTCCCGGTGAGAACCTACGTCTCAATGGAACTACAGTTACACACATGGAGTGTCATGGCTTAGTAGCTACATCATTTAAGAAACCAATGAATTGTTCTAAAATAGGTGTGTCCTGTGTCTTCAGATCTACAGAACCAATCAGTGTGCCGGTGAGTTCGTCATCACGTTTCCCAGAGCCTATCACAGTGGTTTCAACCAGGGGTTCAACTTCGCCGAGGCTGTCAACTTCTGCACTGTGGACTGGGTAAGACATTCCTTTGGGTTAGTCGCCCAATAACTGTAACCACAAGGCTATCTGCCTCCTCATTGGCTTAGAGCAGGGATACTCATCTTATGATTCCCTACGTGGGCCGGAGCCTGCTGGTTTTCTGGTCTCCCTCATCAATAATTGCACCCACCTGGTGTCCCAGGTCTAAATAAATGCTGGATTAGAGGGTTGTAATGAAAACGTGGACCTGGATTCGAGGGCCAGATTTGGGTATGAGGGGCTTAGAGCAACATTTTCTTATTACACTGAAGTGGAGCTGATGATTTATTATTGGAGTCTCTCTTTGGATAATCTCAGATGCCGTTAGGCCGCCAGTGTGTGGAACATTACCGTCTGCTGCATCGGTACTGTGTGTTCTCCCATGACGAGATGATCTGCAAGATGGCGTCCAAAGCCGACAGTCTGGATGTGGTGCTGGCTTCAGCTGTCCAGAAGGATATGAAGGCCATGATCACAGAGGAACGAGAGCTACGAGACGCTATCCGCAATATGGTAATGAACCCCTTCACATGCTATATTCTCATTTAAAAGTTGATACAAAGAAATTTGATGAAAAAAAATATACTTTTAAAGGTTATGATGTTATTCCGGTCCTTGTGTTTTTATAACAATATAGTATGTTAAGGGAATAAAAATAAACCTCCCTCCCTCGGGTCCGTAAAACCTTGGCTGTGTTTTTGTCTTTGTCCCCAAGGGAGTGTTGCATTGCGAGCAGGCGGAATACGACCTCCTGCAGGATGATGAGCGACAATGTGCCAAGTGCAGGACCACCTGTTACCTGTCCGCCATCACCTGCCCATGTCGGCCTGGCCAGCTGGTCTGTCTGCACCACGTTCATGACCTCTGCTCCTGTCCCATCACCAACTACACACTGAAGTGAGATTACTGGCCTGTAGTCACGCCAGCTTGGTTTGAATCTACTCTAATATTTTCCCTTTACGATGTTGAAGTTCATAACAGACTAATGTTGTGAAACTTTCAGCTGAAATGCGTCAGTTGTTTGCATTACACTTTTGTGTTCCTTGTGACTTCTGATGCCTCATTTTGTCTGGTTTTGATCTGACTGGTTCTCCTCCCTTTCTCACTTTCAGTTACAGGTTTACACTGGACGATCTGTACCCCATGATGAACGCCGTGAAGCAGAGGGCCGAGGCCTATGACCAGTGGGCCTCCCAAGTCACAGAGATCCTGGAGGCTAAACTGGACAAGAAAAAAAGTGAGATTTCCTTAACATGCCTGGATTCTCTTCTCCATTGAACATATTTGTAAATGCAGAAATCTAAATTGGGGAAAACTGACATTTCGAGGTGACTCATTCGACTGACATTTCTTTCTTCGTCTCCTCAGGCTTGTCAGTCTTCCGTTCCCTCATCGACGAATCAGATTCCAAGATGTTTCCTGACAATGACCTCCTGCGACAGCTCCGCTTAGTCACGCGAGATGCAGAGACGTGCTTCAGAGTAGCCCAGCAGCTACTCAATGGAAGAAAGCCGACCAGGTACCACTAATACAGGCCCCAGGCTGTGCCTCACTGGATACTGTGTTTGAAAATTAAGTTCATCAACCCACCAAGGTTTAATCAAAGTGTTATTGCCAGTTTGATTGAAATGTCTTCAGATTGATGGTAGTGATTATGATGTCTCCAAGGTATCGCTGTGGTGGGGGGAAGACACAGAGCCAGCTGACTGTGGAGGAACTCAGGTCGTTTGTCAGGCAGCTTTACAACCTCCCCTGCAGCCTTCCTCAAGCCCCCAAATTAAAGGTAGTGTAAATTCTTGACATGCAATAAGTGTCAATATCATAGTGGCATTATATTGCAGCTCCTAGAACATTGCATTGAAAGTGACAGATTTGAAGGTGCCATTTGTAGAATTTGTTTAGAATTTTCTTCACAGATGAGAGCAGGTTCACACTGAGTGAGTGCATGTGACAGAGTCAACATAATCAAGCATGGCCAGTTTGGTACCAGTGGTACCCTGACTGCTGTTATACGTACCAGAATAAAATCCTCAAACCCATCGTCAGACCTTACCCTGGTGCAGTGAGACCTGGGTTCATCCTGGTGCAGGACATGGTTCAGGCTCATGTTGCCAGAGTGTGTAGGCAGTTCCTGGATGACGAAGTCATTAATGCCATTGACTGGCCCTCACATTCCCCAGACATGAATCCAATTGAGTAACTCTCGGATTTTATCGGCATCCGACGCCGGCAAGTCGCACCACAGACTGTCCAGGAGCTCACTAATGCCCTTGTCCAGATCTGGGAGGAGATCCCCAGGACACCATCTGGCCCCTCTCATCAGGAGCATGGCCAGATTTTATTGGGAGTGCATACAGGGTCTTGGGGGCCATGCACACTACTGAGTCACATCGAGAGTTGCCGTGATGAAATTCACACAAGTTGGAACAGCCTGTTATATCAATAGTTCACCTAGATCTTCAGTGTGAGTTTGAATCCAGCCCTCAATAGGATGATGATTTTGGTTTCTGTTGGTCATTGTTCAGTCATTTTTTACACAATGTACAGTGAAGATTTTGATCCTTCATACGTTTCGTTCATCAAGAACCGATGTGTGATTTGAGTGTTCCCTTAAATAATTTTGAGCAGTGTAGTTCCGTCGATACGGCTCATTCTTGCACCTTTAAACCAGACGCTAGCCTTTAAAAAGTCAGAGAGAATCCCTCTTAAAATCCCATTCGTCCGTTTCTGTTCTCAGGAGTTCTTGAATCGCATCGAAGACTTCCAGCAGCACAGCGACAAGCTCCTGGCGGTGGAGGTCCCTGGCACAGTGGAGGTCCAGAGTCTTCTGGACGTTAGCGCTGATTTTGATGTGGTTCTACCTGAGCTGCTTCTGTTACGGGAGAGGCTGGAGCAAGCCCGTTGGCTGGAAGGGCTGCAGGAGGCCAGAGCCCAGCCTTCCACCATGACTCTGGACACGATGCGCAGGCTGATCGACCAGGGAGTGGGACTGAGCCCCGACCCCTCTGTGCAGCAGGCTGTGGCGAGTCTGCAGGAACTGCTCACCGTGTCTGAACACTGGGAGGACCAGGCCAGCACACTCATTAGGGCCAGGTGAGCGCATAGCACAGGGAATTTGGTTTCACATTTAATCTGGATCTGTTTATGCGGGACGCCAGGTTGTTTATTATGAATCCGATTTGAAATAACATAGGCCTGTGTGCAGTTATTGGTGAACCTGTTTAAATCGTTTAGGGTCACCTGAGTTTTGTTACAATAGTTGACGGCTTTATTGCTCAACATTTTTATCCTCAGATTCAAATGTGGGCCTTTCTAAAAATGATTATTTTTATTGAACAATCTCTGCTCTTATCTGAACCAAGCCAGGTTGTTGTACCACTTGTATTTAAGCTAGCGAGGTTCTGCCTTTACTAATGTACAAACATTTACATTGGTGACTAGATTAGCGAGTTGTACATTAGTGTAAATATGTCAGTGTTCCTGATTTTGCTTCATTTGAATTCCAGCTAGTGCAAAATGCTGCTGCTAGAATTTTCAACAAGATCTTCAAAAAGTGAGCATGCATATCTAGTACTGCCTTCATTCCATTGGTTCCCAGTGCTTTTAATAACCACTGTCACCAGCGTGTCGGCTTCTTAATGGCATGGCTCTCCAAGGAATGTGCGTCTCCTTTGTGCCCTCCACATCCACCGTTTAACTTTGACTCTTTTTCAGTCCAGTTTTAATTGTCTGCATCTGTCTAGAGCTTAAAAGTTCATACAGTTTTCCTTTGTCATTTTAGAGCTTAGTTCAGTGAGAAATACTGTTCTCTTTATCTCATCAAAGGCGGCTGGACAGTTTTGTTTATGATTCATTATGATTTTAAATCAGTATGTTGAGCAATTGTGCAATGTACATACCACGGTAACTCTATCTGTAGCTTATGCAATGGTTTGAAAGTGTATAATGGTAGGGGACAGTAGATATACAAATATAAAGATACTTAAACTAAATTATCCATCAGTTGTTTGAAGAAAACATTGCATGTTTCACAACCGTCACAATTGTGATGTCAGCACAATTGAGAAAGATTAAAAGGGATCAGTACTTCATCTTGAAAGGTCTTGAAAAGTGTAGTAACAAAGTGGAGTGAATTGTGATTTAAAAATAATATTACAGTCTGATATACTACATGAATAATACAACACTTAGATGTCTCATAATACGTATTGATTGATAAATTATATATGCTTCCCGGCAGACGGATAACTGGGCCCCCTTTTGCTGGTGACTGGACCCGTCTTCCGACATTAATGTTGTGATTTCTTTTCTCCGCCAGGCCCCCCCTCTCTTTCCAAGCCCTGTCTGAAGCCGCTGACATGGTTGGCGCGATCCCTGCTCAGCTGCCGAACTGTGTTCTGCTGAAAGACTCCATCGGTAGGGCCAGGGAGTGGCTCCATGAGGCTCAGAACCTTCTGGTACAGTAAACAACATTTTCTTCACGCGATGCTTAGGGTAATAACTAGATTTACCCTGTATTTAACCTGTTCTGTTTTCTCCTTCAGGATGAAGACTCAATTCCAATGTTTTCCAGGCTCTCAGATGTAGTGCAACGAGGGCAGGCCATCCCTGTCCATCTGGAGCCTCTAAAGCAGCTAGAGACGCTGGTGTCAGAGGTACATGCCTGGAAAGAGGCAGCAGCCAAAACGTTCCTCATAAAAGACTCCCACTTTACTCTGCTTGAGGTAATAATGGCTTCGTTGCAGCACTCTCTGAAAGCTCAGTGTATTTCCTGTAAGAATAACACATCTGAAACGTGTTCAATCTGTTCTTTCCGCAGGTTCTGTGTCCAAGATGTGAGATTGAAACAGGGTCTCCAAAAAGGAAATGGAGGAAATCTAAAGAAGTAACTGTCCAAAGCAGGAACACAATGCAGCTCCAGTCTCTCAGTGACTTGGAGAAAGCCCTCTCTGAGAGCACAGACTCTACCTCTGCTGTACGTACACATACCGTGCACTGTTCATGGGTCAACAGTTAACATTGTTGGATGTTTTGAAACAGAATCTATGCCTGGATTGGCAGTATTGTATATTTTCTCTTAAGCTTATGTGTAATATACAAAATTATTTATCATTCTTACTGGAAAACTCAGTCATCGCTCTCTGGACAGTCCTTGCACAGCTCACTTGTGCTCAGCCCATGTTCCCACTCTGTTCTCAGAAAATCAACCCCCCACACATTTTCTCCCCTCCCAATTGGTCCTGTTTAATTCCCACTGACCCTACCTTGTCGGCAGCTCTGCAACCCCTTGGACAGATCTGTGGATTGGTTCATCCAACCACATGTTGCCCAGCCAGCCAATATCAATTCGCACTGCTCATATAACATGAAAGGCTTCTCTACCCAAGTCCCGGGTAGCACTATACCAATATGTACTCCCACGTGCTGGAGGTCCGGGGAAAGGCAGAGAACCCATAGTCAGGCTCATACAACTGACTATCATGATGTAGCTTGTCCTGCAATGCAGCGACTTTGCCCCCTATGCCATGCAGGCCCCCTGGAAAACTGTGGCTTTAGTTTGTTCACCCACAGTGAACTTTTGAGCAGGTGCTCATGGAGCCAAATACTCTGAAGCATCGGGGCTTCTCATCATCAAATTCTTTTAGAATGTCTTCATTCTATATTTTCGTACAGCCATTTCTGTTTCTTCACATTGAAAACCTAATACTTTTACGAGACATTTCTTCCTGCTATCTAATAGTTTAAAATATAACTGCGTGTTATTAAGAATAAATTATTTTTACCTGCCTTATACCACATTGTGTTGCTCACATTATTTGGCACCAAGGCGCTTGTACTTCGTATGTATTATTAATTGTTCATTAATTGGAGGCTCTTTGAAGCGCCTTTAGATCCAGAACATTCTTCAATTTAAGGTCTAGCTTGTCCCCTGAGACTAGTCATTAGATCTGAATGGGAGTAGCCAGTAACGTTGGACATAAACTGGCATTGACATTGAAATGTATTTTCTTTACCAGCTGGCGGCTCTGAAGGAGGCTCGCTGTCGGGAAATGGAGGCCCTCGCATCCCTGCGGGCAGCTAACGAGTCCAAGCTCCTCCCCACAGCACACTGCATGGACCTGAAGGTGTGTGTATGTCAGAAGGTCCCAATGGGAGCCATGTTGCAGTGTGAGCTCTGCCGGGATGCGTTTCACAGCGTGTGTGTCAGGGCTCCCTCGGAACCGCGGTCAGCCCAGGCCTGGCTGTGCCCACACTGCCAACGCTCCCTCAAGCCTCCCCTGGACAAGGCTCTGGCCTTGCTGGCTGCACTGCAGCGTATCCGGGTTCGTCTGCCAGAAGGAGATGCACTCAACTATTTAGTTGAAAGGACAGCGAGCTGGCAGCGCTGTGCACAACACGCCTCTAACTCCTGTGGTCTGTTCGACCTTGAGAAAAGCTTTGGAATGCCACCGTCTCCGGATGGAAAGGTTCGTCGTTCCCCACCATTGAACTAAACTTATCTATTTACTCTTAGGTGATTTAATTCAGAAATCACAATTATAGTGATGAATAATGACCAGATCATCATCCGTTTCTGTTTTCTCTTTTATGTTACAGCCACCATGTTTGACTCTGGAGTGGAATAGGACGGGTCACGATCAGATGGTGTTCTACACAGAGCAACGATGCATTCCTCTGCAGGGTCAGCAATGTTATTTCAAAGCGGTCTGTGCAGTAGTGATTCAGAAGACGTGGTGTTCTCCAATAACAACCCCTCTGTGCTGTGGCAGGTCTGAGTGGAGAGCTGGAGGACCTGATGGTAGAAGGGCTTCTGCTGGAGGTGTCTCTGCCAGAGATAGCACATCTCTACCATGTGTTACTGAACACCAGGCCGACGCCTCACTCCGACAGACACACTTCACCTCACGACGACCACACCTCCGACTGTGACGAAGATAAACAGCGCAATTCTCAGGGAAGAAGCTCTCCACGAATTGAGGTTTGGGAACATTCTCAGGTCAGGGCGGTTTCATTTGCTGTGTTTGTGTGATTGACCTGTAAACGTGTTGGTTCATTACTCTTACCGTATCACCAGTGTTGAATCGAAGAAGAAATGTTTTTTTTTTTTTACTTACAATACTTTAAGGCGTTACATTTTCAATCATATCAGGGCGGGCTGAAAAAGGATGTAGTTACCGGAGCAGAGAAGAAGGCCAAGCGACGACTGCAGAGGGATGCTGTTGAGGCAGAGCACAGGGACAAGGCCAAGAAACTCCAGAACAAGAGACAGAAAATGAACACCGAGAAAACGGTGGAACGAAGGGCAGCCTCTACCTCCTCATCTCCTCGCTCGGATTTCTCTCAGTCAGACGACTCTGAAGAGGAGATGGCCATGTGTCCAGCAGAGGGGTGCCAGCAGCCAGAAGGAGATGAGGTCAACGGGTTATTTTTCGTTTAATCTTTCATTGACATTAAAAGATATAGGAAGTATAATATGGAAAACATATTAAATACTGTGAGATATGCAATACTTTATTAATTGACACAACCTTATTGATTTGGGGGCCTCATCGGTTGCATTAGTCTTGCATCAGGATGGGCGGTGTGGGGTTGTGCTCATCAGTACAGCAGTGTCCGGGGTGGACGGGTGGGTAGTTAGGCTCGGGTATCTTGTCACATCGCTCCTCAGCGACTCCATTTTGTAGGTTGGGCACCTGTGAATTTAATCGTGGTTGTATTGTTGAAGAATGTGTAAACATCCACACATTTTTCAACATAAAGCTTCTGTGTTGAATGAGCACACACCAACCCCCCCAAAAAATGACTTCTCTTTGTTTGACTTTTCGAATTTTGGAGTTGAAACGAAAGTGGGAAAGAATGATTCAGTTCATAGTAGAACTAGTAAAATGCCACTAGTTAATTGATTTGTTATTGACTCAATTGGCCCTGTGATTCATTTCAGGTGGACTGGGTCCAATGTGACGGCACCTGTAACCAGTGGTTCCACCAGGTTTGTGTGGGCGTCACGGCCGAGCTGGCTGAGAAGGAGGACTATGTGTGTGTCCGCTGCACCGTAAGGGAGGGCCGCTAACGAAGTGATCGGAGAATGGAGTTTTGGAATGGAAGCTGGAAGTCTGCCGTTTTTATTGGCTTACTCTTTTGGATGTGTCACAGACCTTGCCGTCATGCTCCCACAACCTTGCCCCTTGTCCCCAAACCCCGCCCCCTTGTCCCCAAACCCTTTGTAACAACGGTGCTATCTTCTCTATTGGATTGTTGTCCAGAACTATACTGTTTGGTTACTTTTTTGTATTTTTACATATATTTTTCTTTCCTCCTTTGAACTGTTTGTGGTTGTGCCATGATGTGGATTCAGTGTGATGCATGGGTTCCTACTACACCAGGTGGGGCAAAGGTTTAAAAACACTAAGGCCCCATGTAAACATCCAAGGGTATATTACAGTACGTTATACGTGGAACTTCCTCGCATGCAAAACCAGAGAAAAAGGATTTGGGTTAAGGTCCCCTCTTTCCCCATTAAATAAAATATTAAATAATGTTATAGAGAGATGTATTTTTCGGGAAACCCAGTGCTTCGTACTTGCATCTGAATAATATAATTATTCTGGATTTTGGGTAGATTAGGTTTATTTATCTGAGCAATAATGTGTCTGAAATGGATTCAATGGCTTGTTTTCTGAACTGTGTTGGTGGTTCTTTAGCAAAGGTTTGATGTACAGAAACAACAAATGTATAGGCTTTGGGCTATATTACACTTCTGGAATAGCAATGTGGGCTAAATGACAATTCTGGACTAGCAGTGTAGCAGACTGAAATTTCTGCTTGGGCTGCCACATATGTGCTTGGGTGGGCTGATTTGGGGATGGAATGGAGAGGGGTAGTTTTAAGACATTGCCATTTATATTATGAAATAAAAACGTTTTGTTCAAATTTCAAGGGGACATTTTTCATTCAGTACACTAGATGTCGTCGTATGGTGTTTGTTAAAAGAAGCTGATTATCTGACTACATGGACATAATAGGATACCTAATTTGAATGTTCTATCGATGAAATGTACAGTACAAGCAGCTTTACAGCACTATAAAAATATAGATTCATAAATAGCTAGACATTTGCATCGTTCATTGTCAAGATGGTCACGATCTTTGGGCCATTGCGCTGATATTCAATTGGGCATTGAGCTAAACAGTTTTCCTGAGAGGCGGTCTAAGCGGTCCTGATAGGCCAGAACCCCCTTAATGTCCCCTGTAGTCCAAACTTTCAACTTCACTGGAAAGCACATTTTGGAAGAGACTGGAGAGGTCAATGAACCTGAATGTGTTGTATTATCTGCATACAACGATTATCTACGGTGCCCAAGTAACGCATCGCTTAGTGCAAAGGAAAATTTCGTGGCAAATAAGGATGGAAGTGCTAAAAGAAAAACCTGTTGCCTTCGAGGAGGACGCTGAAATTGACAACCTCCTTGCCGATTTGACACCCGCGGAGGTGGAAGAGCTGCAGAGCGAAATGAGCGTTATTGACCCGGATTCAACTGTCCCAGTCGGGTTGCGCCAAAGGAACCAGACAGACAAGCAGCCGTCAACCAAGTACAATAGGCACGCGATGCTTGACTTCTGTGAGCGCGAAACCAAGAAACTCATTCAAAGGGAGCTGTCCTTTGAGGTATGAAGACACAATTTTTGCTAATGCCTGAGCCGTTTTAAACCCAATCAGCTTGCTGAATTTAAAGTCGTTATGTGGTATAACTGTCAATCGAGTACCTCAAACAACAGTTTCAAAGCTTATCCAAATATACAATTCAGGGCCCTGCCAACTCTTACATTATCATGGTGCATTGATTTTAGGTTTCTATGGTTCACCTGTATCCAGGGTTCAAAATTACATTTTTCATCCACCAGCCAAACAGCCAGTGAATGTACAAATTTTACCAACCACTCAATAGATTACTATTGTTCTTTTGGCTGGTGCGTGAAGCAAATCTACCAGCCACCTGCATATTTTACCAGCATTTGGCTGGTAAATTGTGCTAATTTTGAACCCTGCCTATATCACGTTAGTTAGTGGTCCTTTTGGAAGTTAGTATTGAATGGAATTTGACATTGGATATATTCCATTCCTTATGGCTGATAGTCATAGTACTACAGTACAATCAATAATGGTATATAACCTATATAGTTTGACATTTAATTTATGTTATTATTAGATGATTATTAAATGATAAAGCATCTCAGATCTTGACTTTTACAACATTGTCCTCAGAAAAATATATTTGTACAAATATACAAATCATATCCAATTATATTAATATATATATATATATATATATATATATATATATATATATATATATATATATATATATATATATATATGTTTTTGGTTATTTAACCATAATGAAGGGAAGCTTAGACAATCAGTTTATATTTAGACCCATCTTACGTGGACACTAAGCTGTTGATAAGGCTGGTATAGACTCCAAAAGGTGGTGAGTAGGTATGCATGAGCTACGGTGAAACAGCTGCAATATGATGTAGTTATGTTGTTTGATGAGTATCCAGAGCAGATGTATGTAAGACCCAGTATGAACATGCAAAATGTCACCTAAACACTTTCACTTAATCACTCTGACGAGTTGCTATGCAGCAACATTTTTGTCATTACCCAATGGAGCCCTGAGCTCTGAAGAGAAACATAACCTTAGATCAACTTGACATGTTTTTCAGTACGCAAACAAGAGTTGGACATGTTTTTATAACTTGGTAACTTGGTAACAAGCAATATGACGCACGTTCTTTATGTTTCTTTAAATAAATATAATATACCATGATTTAATATTCACACTATAGACCAGTGTTTTTCAACCTTCTCCTCCTGGGAACACCAGCCCTTCCATGTACAGTATTTGATCTATTTCTGAGCCAACACACCTGATTCTACTCATCTGTTAATTATCAGGCCCTTGATTAATGAATATGTTGAGCTAGTTCAGCGGCTACAGCTAAACTGTAGACAATAGTCAAAGTGTATTTTAGGAAATATGTTTTTGTTGAGTGCATGTGATTGGTATTAACTTTTATTCTGCAATATACATGTATTTTTATATTAATCTAAATGTATTTTTATATTATAATTGTGTATATATATTTTTTAATCAATAAATAATATATATCACTAAACATTGCAATAAATTACCATATTAACTATATTACTTCATATTCATTACCTAAAAATCATCCCTACAAGATTGTAGTGAATTCATTTTATAGCTATTTTGTTTTCACAAAATCTGGACAAGGTTTTGGTGAACAGAGTAACAGACAGGCTCATGGAATAAAGAACTTGGTCTGGATTATGCTGGAACTCCGATTCCGGTTCTAAGACTAATGAAATTCCAGAGCAGAAGGCTCTTAGCTCAGACTCACGCTGCCTTTTAAGGAAACATCTGCCAGAGTTACTTACACAGTTGCACATCCCTACTGACGCATATTTAGAATACAAAAATTATGATAACTACATTACATGGAAAGTAAAGTTTTACCAAAACAAACAGAGGGTGCTTGTTAAGCAATGTTTTAAAAGTTTTTATTTAGACTTTAAATGTTTTCAAATTGTAAAAAGAACAGAAAAATCAGAAATGAATAATCTAATACAACACTTATGATTATTTAAACTATATGTTTCTATGTCCTACATAATAAAGGAGCCAACAACTGACAGAGCAAAACGAGAACGTTTGAAGAAGATGGGCAAGAGCTGTGATAGTTTCTTCTTCTTCAAGTCAGATGATCAGGATCCGCAGGATGACCTGGATGTACACTTCTCTGCTCTGGACACCACAGAAGAAGATAGGACCCAAGAAAAAAAAGGCATATCAAAAGACAAAGAGGAGACACTGAAGTGTAAGGAAGGGAGGACAGAGGGAAATGTGGAACGTACATATGGATTAGAAGGCCCTGAGGTCAAAGAAGATGAAAAAAAGGAAGATAAGATAGTTGTAAAGGACAGTGAAAAACAGGCTGACGTAATGAAAATGGATGGCACAAAAAAGAAGGCTGATAACAAAACACTTGATCTTATTTCAAAATTACAAAATAAAAACAAGGACATGGAAGAGAAAAAGGATTTCAGGAAAAAGACTAAAACTAAGGATATGATCTTAAAGCTTCAAGGGCACACAGAGAAAGATCCTAGTGAAGAGGAAGCAAAAAAAGAGAAACCTAAAAAACGGAATGATCACAAAATAAAAGAGATGCTCGCTAAAGTAGAGGTCAAGAAGGACAATCTGAGGGGGGCTGAGACAAAGAATAGAAATAATACTGAAAAAGAAAAAGGGAGCAAAAACCCCAAATCCCCTGGGAAACAAAGTCTTGTCCAGGATGAGACACAGAGAAAAAGGGAAAAAGAGGCAAAAATTACTCCTAAGATTGACAATAAAGCCTGCAATGAGAACAGCTTCAGCGAAGCCCAATCAACGGGTGCAGCCTTGGAGGGAGAGTGTGAGGATGAGGAATCCAGTATGTTTGATGAGCTCCTTGAGCTGGTTCAAAATGACAAACCTTCAATTACTGAGCTCAATGTCAACAACTCGGACGCGATCAAGACCCAGACCCTCATTCAGTTTGCAGATGCACTAAAACACAACACACATGTCAAGACATTCGCTTTAGCCAACACACGGGCTGACGACCATGTGGCCTACGCCATTGCTGACACTCTGCGGTACAACACGTCTCTGACTAGCGTCATCCTAGACTCTAACCACCTCACTGGAAAGGGAATTTTGGCTGTGGTACACGCCTTGGAGAAGAATGTCACTGTCACGGAACTGCGCTTCCACAACCAGCGGCATATATGCGGAGGCAAGACTGAGATGGAGATGGCAAACACGTTGAGGAAAAACACCAAGTTACTGAAGCTGGGTTATGGCTTTGAGCTGGCCGGTCCAAGGATGACCGTGACAAACATCCTGAGTCGGAATATGGACCTGCAGCGACAACGACGACTGGAGAATAAGAAACAGGGACCACAGCAGGCCCCGCCCCCACGCCAGACCACAATTCCACAGACCAACACTAAAAAGAAGACATTGCCTTTGGAAAAGTTTTCACATGAAACTTCCACTCAACCCCAACCTAAGTCTGTTGGTGAGAATAAAAGGACAGGAAACCTCCTAAAGACATCCCCTTTTTTGTCCCTATCTAAACCCTCACCAGAACCCGGCCACAAGATGAGCCCCAAAGCTGGGGAAAAGGCAAGTCTCAAGGTGGTGGGTAAGCTGACCACTAACGCTTGGGATTGTAGGTCTAGACCAGAGTCGACATCACCTCCACCTAAGGCTGAGCGTAGTGAAGCTGTTCTCGCGTCTCCGGCACCTCCGGCTTCGAAGGTCGGCAGACCTCCACCTCCTCCCCCTGCTCCAGTGTTGGAGGGTCTAAGGAAAGCCCTCATACCTGCCTCACAGAGGAAACTCAACAGCCAAACTTCACGCAAAGGAGAGAGTAACACCAGGGATCAATTGCTGACCTCCATACGAAACAGCACAACGAAAACTCTGAAAAAGGTCTGAATTAGAGTAATTCGGTGAAGAGTATAATAATAATACCAGAACGATGTGATTGTGAACATTGTGGTGAGCAGTCAACTGTGTGAGAATAATGATATGAATGTAGATTGGATATGTAGGTTTGAAAATAATGCAGCATTTATTATTATTATTATAACAATAATAATAATAATAAATAAAATAATAATAGTGTGTCAATAGTGAATCAAATCTGAACCATTCACTCTGTTGCAGGTTGATGTTCCAAAGTTGCTTCATTAACAATCAAAGGATGACGGCAAGAAGACGGAGGACTTTAAAAACAACTGCATTTATCGTACAGTAGTAGAGACATGCCTGCCTCTGATGTTGCTGCTCAGATATGTAAAGATATTTTACGCAGTTGGTAATTTGTGCCAGAAGGTGGTGTTAGTGGCTTGCAATCACAAAAGTGAACCCAGCTATGGCTAAACTGACTGCGGATGTTTCCATCGTTTGAATCTCCCCGGTACTCCCGAGATTCCCATATTTAGACATTGAATTGAAGATACAGTATGATGTAAGAATAATCCCCCTGTTTTTGATTATGGCCATTTGAATGTTCTGCTGTTTCATGTGAGGCTTTGTCCAGCTAATAGGAGGAGACAATATGGAGGAGGAGCATTGGGGAAGAGGACAATGAAATGAGGAATAGCAAAAGGAAGCAAATGCTTAGCCTACACACAGACAGTAAAGTTCCCTTAAGTGCAATTAACAAGGACATTAGGTTGACAACGTTCCAGTGTCATTTTTATAGGTATGTGTATGTGGGGGTTCAGGCTCTGGTCAATGTGCAATAGAGGACGGTAGCAGTCAATCACTGTTTGTTAGACTGTAGAGATATCAGCTAACTTCATTGCCCGTCTGTTTAACTAACATTCCATGCCTTATACTCTTTGTTATTGGCAAGGACAGCCAGAGTGGAATGCCAGCTAAAGAGACTGGTGAGCTGCTTACACCCTGAATGTATAAAAGTTTTACTTAGAGTTTGCTAGAGAATCCTTGCAACATTTCACTCTGAATAATTCTGAGAGAAAGGGGAATAGCGTATGGTTTGGAAATACTCTCGTATATGTTAGGGTTAGAATTCACTGATGATGTGAACGTTTCCTGTACAATGACAGGGCCAAGACAATTCTCGAACAAACCAAGCCCAACATGCTGTGTCTTGATTGAGAATCCATTGACTAGTTATTAACCAGTTTATATATATTTTAGTTTTACCCTTATTCTAACAAGATCTGTGGAATAGCTACAGTGGAAGGAGAGGGCATCCATTTGTCTTCTGCACTATTGTTTGTATATATTAAACTCCTTTCATTTTAGTCATTTAGGTGATCTAAAGAAAATCATTAGTCAGCAATTAAAATATATTTAACCAATTACAGCATCAAAGCCAATTACACAATTTCTTAATGTTATTTTACCAGCCTGTGTTCCAGCTTGGGAACCAATTGGTTTTTGGCACCAATCAGAAGAATCCTTTAATTATTATGGAGGTACTCAGATCCAGACATTTTTGTGGAGAATAAACTAACCATTGTGTGTTGCATAGCATCTTTCCAGAGTGAAGATTTTGGGTCAGATCGAAAATGAAGGCACTTGCACGATAGGCGCAATGGAATTTTAGTGACCACAGAGAGTCTAATTTCAAATGACATCAAAAAGACCCTACACAGGACAATATCTACATTCAAAACCACTTCAACAGCATCTGATCTCACATCAAGGAATCAAGGAATCAATCAGGATCAGACCCTGCTTAGATTCTGAGGCAAGCCAGGAGTGAGATACAATGTGCTTTGTTGCTGGCTTAACATTTTTCCAGAAGAACAATTGCGGGATATTCCGTCAGTTATACATGCATCTGTCTGCCTCTATAGAATCTTTTGATTCAACCGAATTAGCACTTTAGTCTGTAGCACTTCCTTCCTTGCATTTTACAATGATTTATATTTAACTTCCTTTAATGTGAAAAAACAACCCTTAGCCATTATGAATGATGCTCCTCACTGAAGAATGATGTGGTCACAGTACATTTGTATCCATGACAAAATGATTTTAAACGTCAGAACATGAAGAGGGAATGCCGTTTAAGTTGCGATTAACCAACGTGAGTCGATGTGCAACAACAAAATTAAATCATCATAGTATGGAAACATTCCAAACCTTGAGCACCATTAAAAACTTGCGTATTATATTATAATAAATAGAATATGGAATTCTATCTGAAGATTGTCCTTTACATACCAGGTGAGTTTTAATAATCTGGGTAAATGTTGGGTGTTGTTGATTTGCTGTTATTGCGTTTATAGACAAAATAAGGTGGTGATTATTATTACTTTATTTATCTTGATAATATTACATACTGCAAAATGTATAGAATAAAACTCTGCCAAATCATTCTAAAGAGTATTTATTATTTAATGTTTCAACTCTGTTTTTGATATAGTAAGTTTTTTTCTCTCTCTTTTCAACAAGTTTTATGCTGTAATGCAAAAAGGATCAAAATTGGAGCACATGGATATGAAGGTGAAACTTTAGACATTGAGTGTACATATCCAGATGGATATCAATATAAACCCAAATACTTCTGTCGCCAACCCTGTTACAACAATAACATTCTCATCAGAAGTGTGAAGGCTGACATATTAGTCCCAGTTGGAAGATTCTCAGTGTATGACAATATCCATGGACTCACTTTCACTGTTACTATCAAAAACCTAAACTTACTGGACTCTGGATTTTACTACTGTGGACTTGATAAATGGGGAAGAGACATTTTAACAGAAATAGAGATCTCAGTAAGTAAAGGTATGTATATTTGTTTACTACTTTTGATTGTTCATGACTTTACAAATAAAATCTCACAGTCTGGTCTGTGTACGCAGTGAAGTTGGTGACATCCTTGTCTACACCTGCTCCTGTATCAGATTTCCCCAACTTCACACAGGTTGATGTAACTTCAAATTGATTCAATAACAAGCATCTATTGTCAAATTATTTACTTGGAATTGAATAAATCCTCTTCATGCTTTTGGTGTGCTCACTTTGAAGGTGGCATACAAAAAGATACCTGTTACAGATTGGAATGCCACACATCCTGCATCTGTAATTCTTATTGACAGTCCAGGTGATTTTACTTTAAGCTACTCCGTTTCATGCCATAAATAGAGTGGGACACTTGAGTTGAACCAGTGATTTATTTTGTTCTTCCATTTAGGCTTTGTAAGTGTTCACGGAGTTGTGGGGGCTGTCATTGGACTGTGTGTGTGTTGTATTGCAGTTTTACTTGCTGTACTGCTTAGACAATGCTCATTGTCCCTCTCATTAAGTAAGAATCAGTTATTATTTATGATACTGTAGCCTACCTAAATATATCACAATGGTGTTATCATCATATATATTTTTTGTATGTTAAAGACTATAATTTGTGTTTCTCAGCACTTCCATCAACTGCATTATCCAGTCCTATAGATGAGACACTGGTGATTTTTTTGTTGCTTACCAATAAGTAAAAAAAAATGTTTTCGCATGACCTCAACAGACTAAAGTTATAGAAATATTTCCCAAGTGAGTGAACAAATACGCTAACCAAACTGTACTGTCTCTCTTTTTCTCTTGCTCTATATCTCAGGGTGAAGAGGACACTGGTCACGTATATGACGAGATAAATATGTACAGCTCCAACATTCCTCCCCAGGAAGACAGTGACTTGTACTGTACTATTCGTATTTGGGATGACAAGGCTCTATACTCCCTTATGACACTAAATTAACAAAAATACCTCATCAGGGTCACCAGTCTAGATAGCGTTCTCACAACTATACAAAGACATTGAAGGGCCACTGAGCAATCTCTAAACTCCAGTTTGGCAATTGTTATTGCTATTGTGTTTGTGTGTGTAGTTAAAGACCACAGCATGCCCCCTACTGTTTTCCTTGCATCTGTTTCCTCCGATATCTTTGAACAAGTAGATAGCATTTCTTTCAGTGGAAAGCATGGTATGCGATACTGTATAATTTCCGCCTTCTGTATTCCTACATTATCAAAACGTTGTAGATGTGATAGCTATAGTATAGCATATTTATTTTATTTTGTCACAGTTTTACATGATCTTAGAAATAAACTTTTAATTTGCACATTGAGTCTGTGCATGGTTGCGAAATACTCAGATGATCTAGCTACACATGTTTTCATGAACAGCATAGTAGTGGAAATGACCGTTTGAAGCTACAGCCTCTGTAGTGTGCATCGTCTGTTTCCATTTATGGTGGGAGAGGTTAGCTGGGAGTAACCAACGTAACAGTCGTTTAAGCTTGGGGAGTGACGTTCAGTGCCGAACGAAAGGTCCGTTGAAGTCAGCTTCTCCAGGCAGTGAAGCTGGCGATACCATAACACGGTGAGTAGCTAATTATTACATGTGATCATAACAAAGGATAACTGATAATGAATTCTTAAATCTGGATATGGTCGCGAAACTATTGAAAAGGTGTCAGATACGACAGTTAGCGTACTACAGTAGCAGCTCGTTAGTTAAAATGCGAAAATATACAGGCCGAAGGGAAGGGAGGCTAACGTCGTTAGCTAGTTAGCTGAGTACGCTATCTAACTAGCATAACAAGCCTAAGGGAGTTGGCTGTGTTCTAGATGAACGCAAGCTAGCTTTTTGGCACGCTTTAGTTAGCTACATCATTTTACTAATTGTCAATTGATTGACAACCCTGAGGTAAACACTACCCAGATGGCTAATAACGTACGCTATCTTTAGGGATACGTTTGTAAGTGTAACATGATTAGCTAGTTAGCTAACCTAATAGCATTCTAGCAGCTAGCCAACTAGCAGTTTCTTTTTACTAGTGAATCAGCTACCTAAGGTTAACGCTTAGTACATAATTTTATAGACACATCTAACTATATAGTTATTGTAAGTTAACTAGTGTTTAGATAACCTTAGCTAGCTAGTTACGACAGATACAGTTAACCACCAGAGTCGAGGGAAGAACGGTAGCTACTTTTTTGGGAAATTAGCTTGCTAAAGTATTTAGCTAGCTAGATCGCGATTCATACACAGTAAACGTTAGTTTGCTAAAGTACATAGATAGCTAGCAATATAACTCATCAGGAAGGCTAAGGTTTTTTGTAATATACGACTGACAAATCATTCAGGGACAGTTTGATGTGAATTGTCTGTATGTTAATTTAGAGAACTTTGTCAGCTTTAAAGGACCAATCAGCAGTTCAGATAATAATGACGTGTCTTCCCACCATAACTACAAAAGACGCTGTGAGACAGGACGTTTAAAGACATGTATATTCATTAATAGAAGTTTGAATAGGATTTATGTTCAGAAAAAGACTCACTGTTCTTGATAACAAAGCGAGTCGTTTTAACAAGAATCTTATGCAGAAAAGGTAGTGGGGTTAGGACAGACACACATGATTTCCATCAAGACTAGAATAGGAATTTGATCTTATACTTTCCAGTAGAACTGACTTACAAAAAATCGTTACTAACCGTTTTGAAAGACAGGCATAATTTGATTACGTGATGATTAATAAGCAGAGTCATTGTCAGCGGTGAATTGTAAGATAATTAATTTACTGAAATCGAGGTAAACAGAACAATACGCTGCCCATTCATTGACTTGTTCTGCAGAGGTTTTTATTTTTCCTATTGTCATTTTATTTTCTATCATTCAGCTTCTTTTTCAACAAGGCATCAGTAAACATGTTGTTCCCCACTTTTGTGCTTCATAAGGAAATAGATTTTCTACTACTTGAGTTAAACAGAGTTGTTTACATGTAAATGCCTAATTCCTATGCATTTCCATTTTCTTAAGTTATACAGAGTTGTTTGGTAGATTAGAAATGAACTGCAGTCTTGTTTAATGAGTATGCACATTTTCAAGAAATTATGAGAGATTGCCCCAATCAGGGATCTAACCTGTAACCTTCAGATTCAGTACGCCATTCTAAACATTATATAAAATAATATATAAATATGCAAGTACATGTATTATTGACTTTCTAGGTCTCTGCATTTGCTAGCCAATGTAAAAATTAAAATTCAGCTTGTCAACTGTAAGACTCATTATTCCATGAAGAATGGGCAAGAAATGCATTGTAGGGCCATAGAAATTGTCTGTGACTCATGTGAACGAACGCACAGACCGATGCCGTCCCATTGTCCAATTTCATTCAGGCTAGTGTACTATATATTTTATCCTACAACCAACTCTCTCAAGAAGCACAAGTCTGTTTATTCACAAAAAGCTGAAATTAAATAACATATTTCTCCTCTTTCCCCTAGGATTGTGCATATTATCTGGAGTAGCCTTCCGTCTTTGGCTCCCACCACAGTGTATACACCTGCCGACAGACGTCAGTGTGTCCTGTGAACTGCTGGCCTTCCCTCAGCAGATGTAGTGGGGAGTTGTTGCTTTCAGCTTTCTACACAGTAAGTTATGTACTGAGAGTGGCTGTTGTTGCTGAACAATATTTTTCCATGCAGAAACCAAGCTTTTATAAGACGCTCCACAGCATATTACAGAGAATAAATACTGACATGTAGTGTGCTTATTTAAATTTTTTGGTCTATTGTGTTCAGAAAATACTTAATCTGCATCTTCATTAACATGTTAGATATGAAGAGGCTGGTTGGCTGGTGGCAAAGGGGTTATGCCAAGGGTCTGTTGACATGGAAACACTCCCTATCAGTTGTTCTTTTCAGGAATTCTAAGAGTGACCATGTGAAGTTCTAAAGGCATTTATTTGTTTAAGTGCTACTCCTTCTTATCATCAATCGGTCAATCCAAAATAACCTGAGTTCTAACTGCATTTTTACTGCAGCTGTAGGTTTGACTTCTGCTTCCAAACTGAGGCTAATTTCAGAATCAAACCGTTGTTTTCTTGGTCTGGTATTTGATTTCGTGTAATGGTCCATTTCTTACGCTGATCTCGGTTTGTTTTTTTCTGTTTTAAATGCACACATTTCACACAGTGTCTGTACTGCAGGAGCCTGAGTTGAGTGAATCTTTGTAACATCATTCACACTGTCCTGTTTTCCATGTTAGACTTGTGGTGCAGTTGTCGTGTGCAGTTTCATATTTGTATTGGTGCATCCGAATTGGCAATCAAGAACATATGTATAGTGGACCATTGTTCTGTCAATTACAGGACTGACATGTTTATTTTGTTTAAAAAGGATATAAGTAAGGTATTTACTTTTGAATATTCCATGACATGTTCTGTGCAATAGTTATTGGAAATGTGACTTGCAGTACCCAATTGGCCAAAGGGGGGCGCTGCATCATTCGTGGAGGACAGCATGGTTTACGGTTCCCTTGTTCTTATTTTTTCCTAAATAGTCACATTAATATAATGTATTACCAATGTGGTCCTCTGGTTCCAAGACAGAACAGAACACAAGCCTTAATTCTCACTGTGCCAATCGGAAGAAGCTAGTGATTCCAGCCAACACAGTGAGGTCCTATATGCTAATGGGATTAACCTATTTGTGAAGCTGTGGCGGTTATCGTATTTTCAGACTGAGAAGTTTAACAGCTTGCATTAGCTCAGGGTCACTCACTCAATTGCTAAACTCCAGAGCACAATCTCATCTTGGCTTCTCTATTGTTCTCCTCATTTCATAGTTGTAATATTGCCTTGTTTCAGTTCCTGAATATGTATTGTTTGAAGTGGCTTATCACAACCAGGCAGATTTGTTTAGACTGAGCTACTTATAAGGCTAAACTGAGAGGAATTAACCACCACATAAAGTGGTCTAGGTCTGACAAAAGCTGTATGTTTCCCCAGAGGAGTTTGATGATATGGAGTTTGATGATATTATGGTCAGGAGATTGTGATGGCCACTCCAGAACCTTCACCTTTTTCTGCTGTAACCACTGGATGGTCATTCATTTTTCCAACAATATTCACAAATTTCCCTGTGCATTAAGAGCCCATACCCCCCCAAAACATCAGTGAGCCACCACCATGCTTCACAGTGGGGATGGTATTTTTTTCAGCATAGGCCTTGTTGACCCCTCCAAACATAACACTTATGGTTGTGACCACAAAGGTCTATCTTGGTCTCGTCATTCCAAATGACAATTTGCCAGAAGCTGTGAAGCGTGTCAAGGTGTTGTCGGGCATGTTGTAACCAGGCTTTTTTGTGGCACTGGAGCAGCATAGGCTTCTTTCTGGAAACTCGACCATGCAGCTAATTTTTGTTCAAGTGTCGTCGTTTTGTGCTCCTTGAAACAACCACACCAGCCTGTATGTCTCCCGAGGATACCTATGGGTTTTTCTTTGTATCCAGAACAATTCTTATGGCAGTTTTGGCTAACATCTTTCTTGGGATACCTGACCTTGACTTGGTATCAAGAGATCCCAGAATCTTCCACTTCCTATTAAGTGATTGCACAGTACTTTGACTGGCGTTTGCAAGGCTTTGGATATCCTTTCATGTCCTTTTCCGACTTTATGCAGTTTCAGTACCTTATTACGCAGGTATTTTGACAGTTTTCTGTTCCCCATGGCTCAGTATCTAGCCTGTTCAGTGCATCCACGTGAGAGGTAACAAACTCATTGACTATTTATACACTGACGCTAATTGCAATTTACAATGCCCTAGGTCTAGGAAATTAACCCTTAATTGCCATTTTAAGCTGTTTGTGTCACCTTATGTCTGTAACAAGGCCAAAAATTAAAGGGTATGTAAACTTTTGATCAGGGCCATTCGGGTGATTTCTGTTGTATGGTTTACAAAAGAGCCAAACAGCTGTGTGATAATTAATGGCTTCATGTGAGCACTATCCTTATGTCATATTTTGCATGAACAGTCACTATATGAATAGTTATATAGTCAAAATCAATACTGAGATTTCACAATTTCGGCTCAGCTATGCAAACCTATGAGTACAACTGTATAATCCAAATCAGATACACACATTTTGGAAGTGATTCAAATATTTGTGTGGTCCGTGTCTGATTCCAAACTATTTTGTCTTCTGAAGGCAAAAACCATGTCAAATGGCATATATAAAGCCACACTGCAAACCATATAAATAGGTTGCACTACATCAGATACATATCTGGCTTTGCAATTCTTGAACGCAACATATTTAGGTTGAAATCTGTACAAGCCCATTTTTTATACCCATGTTTTTACCCTTAACTGTGTGTAAAATGCATTATATACAAATAATATCCTAAGTGGAGGCTAATTTTGCTTTGTGGAAATGAGGGACATTCACAAGCTTTCTCCCAAAGCATCTTTCCACCTCACATTGTTAAAATTTCCATTGTTTGGTTGAAGTTTTATTAACCTCCTAAGCCCATCTATGTTAGTTTAGACTGTCTAATTAAAGACATCCAATTTGGTTTCTTCTATTGTATTAGAGCCATCACTCTAACAATCATACAGTATATTATTAATCAGAGGAGAACATTATTTTTCTGCGTAAAGAATTGTTATCTAGCGCATTAATGTGGACAGAGCCAGATAACCAATTGACATAGCACTCATGCTATCTCAACCATAGTCTCCCTGAGTGACAAAGCTGCCTGATAGTAAAATAATAAATTCCTGTGAATTTTTAAGGCCTACTAGGGGAACAATGTTTTCTATCTTTGTCTCTTGTTTTGCAGACTTATTCTGCCTAGTCAAGTAAAGCCACCATGCGTGAATACAAGCTAGTCGTGTTAGGCTCGGGAGGTGTTGGCAAATCTGCATTGGTGAGTTGTAACTGCAGTTCTATATTTTATTTCATTATAAGTCATAAGCAGGTATTGAATTTTGAGAATATAGCACTCTAAATTGCTATTCTTCTTTGTTTGCATACTGTCTTCTAGACTGTACAATTTGTACAGGGTATTTTTGTGGAAAAATATGACCCCACAATAGAAGACTCCTATAGAAAGGTAAGCTGCCTCTCAAAGTTACTAAATGTTTGCTTTGCTATGACCAATTTAAAATGTTACTAAGTTTTCCTCCTTTTCTTGCAGCAAGTTGAAGTGGATAGCCAGCAATGCATGCTTGAGATCCTTGACACAGCTGGAACAGTAAGTAGACATTTCCAAGTTGTCATGGAAACTAATATAATGTATATATTTATTTATTTCAGGTTTATTTAACAGGGACAATGCACACTAATAATAAATAAGTAAAATGTGCCAGAATTAGCCTGGGGGCTAATTTACATCCGTTGTGCCTGGATCAGTACCAGTATTTCATGAATTGTTTTCTCTGATGTTCTACAGGAGCAGTTCACAGCGATGAGAGACCTGTACATGAAAAACGGTCAAGGCTTTGCTCTTGTTTATTCCATCACTGCTCAGTCCACTTTCAATGACCTGCAGGACCTTCGGGAGCAAATCCTGCGAGTAAAAGACACGGAGGATGTGAGTTTTGTAGCCAATCAGGACTCAGTATCTGTTATTAACCTACATGTTTAACACGTGGTCAATGCATTCACTACTGCTGTTCTTGTCATGATTATATGGTTATGATTTGATAACATAATGTTAATTTGCCTTTTGGCTGAGCTTATATGGTATACCTACACAAGACTATCAAACAAAGAGTTCAATGTGTGATGACCAGTGCGTATCGGAATGACAGCTATTTACCTATATTAAGTCTGACAGCTGTGATCAGCCAGCCACTTCCCTTAACATTGTCCCCAGGCTCAAACTACATCCACATAGATTGAACAGAGAATAGACAGCTGGTGGGTGAGTGGACATCCCCTGTACAAGTCGTTAGGCTCTGGAACAATCATTTTTTTATTTATTGAATTTGTTTAAATATTTATGCTTTTCACAACACGTGAGGCCTGGTTACATTGTATCTTTTCAGTTAAGACCAGGCAACATAGTCACAGAGCACCTCTGTCATTAGTGTCATAGGGGGGAAAGCTCAGCACTTTTGAAGTCAAGTATTTGGCCTGTAAACAAAAGGTTTCTGGTAGGAAATGTTTTTTTTATGTCACCTAAAGGCCATACCCATATTACTGGATCTCTCTTTTTTCAGTCTATTTGTAGACATTTTAATAAAAAATGTTGAAGGGTGTATTCCATAATGAGCTGCTTTTTACAGGTATGATGGGAAACTTAATTGTTTAGTCATGCTAACAGAGGAATTAGACCAGTAGTCTATACACTTTCAGATGCAACAGGAAAACCCTAATGTACAGAACTATCAGGTGTCCGGTGGAGTAGAACAAAAAACTTGTGGTACTTGTGGTCATGTTACTAGGTGTCATGTTACTGGTGGTGCTAGGTGTTAGGATAGTGAGAGTGCTAGGTGTCATGTTACTGGTGGTGCTAGGTGTTAGGATAGTGATGATGCTAGGTGTCATGTTACTGGTGGTGCTAGGTGTTAGGATAGTGATGATGTTAGGTGTCATGGTACTGGTGGTGCTAGGTGTTAGGATAGTGATGATGCTAGGTGTCATGTTACTGGTGGTGCTAGGTGTTAGGATAGTGATGATGCTAGGTCTCATGGTACTGGTGGTGCTAGGTGTTAGGATAGTGATGATGCTAGGTCTCATGGTACTGGTGGTGCTAGGTGTTAGGATAGTGATGATGTTAGGTCTCTGGTACTGGTGGTGCTAGGTGTCAGGATAGTGATGATGCTAGGTCTCATGGTACTGGTGGTGCTA
>JACXGM010005282.1:0-35498 GCA_016801145.1 Umbra pygmaea
AATGCAAATTTGTGGGCGTGTTATTTAAATTACGATGGTTTTCAACCGTCTGATTTATCAACAGCCGCTCATTCGTACGCTGGAATTGGAGTGATACGAAAGTTTTGTAAATCACACGTGAGTCTCGTCGTAAGATGATTTCTGCGCTCAGATCTACACTGGTTTCTACGCACGTTTGATAAATGAGGGCCAATGTGAGCGGTGCCTACAATGGATAAAACAGTGTGGACAGCTCCACTCCTGGTTAAACGTGTTGAACATTACGAAGCATAAATACGTCTGCTCAAAGGTAAGGCTAACAGCTAACTAGTTACCGTGTTGTCTAGATCTACTAACTAGAGGCAACAACAAAACTTGGACCAAAGTTATGATTACCATGGATATCATTGCCAGAATGTTAACCTACTCTCTAAGCTAAATTTAACGAGCCCTTTAGCTTTAACCAACATTAGTTAACATGTTAGCTAACGCTAGGTTCGCTGCTGTTGTGTTGGGTCTTTGAAATCCCCAACTTTATATTTCGTCAGTTTACAACAAAGTTGAACATAGTGCCCCAACAAATAACTTTAATTAATTTTGTTTTTATTTTTCATGTAGCATTTTATGAACGGATAACCTACCCAAGAGCATGACTGGTCCACAAGGCTGTGCTGGTTGCGTTTGAGGTACAGGCCATGGGGTTTCTCAGATTTCGCATCTGAATGTCTGTCCTCAAAAAGCCAGTAAAAAAATTATAGTAACATGAAGTCAATGTTGCAAAGAAATTGCATTAACAGCAGTTCCAGTAAGCCAAATCTTTATCAAAGCTACTTAACCTCTTAGCACGCAGTATCCCTGTATCATATACATGGTGCACACACATATATACATATACACACATATATACACATATACAGTGCCATGCGAAAGAATTTGGCCCCCATTGAACTTTGACCTTTTGCCACATTTCAGGCTTCAAACATAAAGATATGAAACTGTAATGTTTTGTGAAGAATCAACAACAAGTGGGACACAATCATGAAGTGGAACGAAATTCATTGGATATTTCAAACAGAAAAATTGGGCGAGCAAAATTATTCAGCCCCTTTACTTTCAGTGCAGCAAACTCTCTCCAGAAATTCAGTGAGGATCTCTGAATGATCCAATGTTGACCTAAATGACTAATGATGATAAATAGAATCCACCTGTGTGTAATCAAGTCTCCGTATAAATGCACCTGCTCTGTGATAGTCTCAGAGGTCCGTTGAAAGCCCAGAGAGCATCATGAAGAACAAGGAACACACCAGGCAAGTCCAAGATACTGTTCTGGAGAAGTGTAAAGCCGGATTTAGATACAGAAAGATTTCCCAAGATTTAAATATCCCAAGGAGCACTGTGCAAGCGATAATATTTAAATGGAACGAGTATCAGACCACTGAAAATCTACCAAGACCCAGCCGTCCCTCTAAACTTCAGCTCATACAAGGAGAAGAATGATCAGAGATACAGCCAAGAGGCCCATGATCACTCAGGATGAACTGCAGAGATCTACAGATGAGGTGGGCGAGTCTGTCCATAGGACAATAATCAGTCGTATACTGCACAAATCTGACCTTTATGGAAGAGTGGCAAGAAGAAAGCCATTTCTGAAAGATATCCATAAAAAGTGGCATTTAAAGTTTGCCACAAGCCACCTGGGAGACACACCAAACAAGTGGAAGAAGGTACTCTGGTCGGATGAAACAAAAATCAAATTTTTGGCAACAATGCAAAACGTTAGGTTTGGCGTAAAAGCAACACAGCTCATCACCCTGAACACACCATCCCCACTGTCAAACATGGTGGTGGCAGCATCATGGTTTGGGCCTGCTTTTCTTCAGCAGGGACAGGAAAGATGGCTAAAATTGTTGGGAAGATGGATGGAGCCAAATACAGGACCATTCTGGAAGAAAACCTGATGGAGTCTGCAAAAGACCTGAGACTGGGACAGAGATTTGTCTTCCTGCTGGGTTTTCCCCCAGGGCTCCTGGACCAGTGTGCAAAGTTTGGAGGCCATACAACATCAAACGCTGCACCCATTTCTTACAATTTGTCTATACGTTTTTAAAATCCCAGCTGTTTTTACATCCTGTCTGTAATGTGTTTAATAAAAAAGACAACTGTCTAAAAAACATGACGACTTTGAGGCACCATAGCTCCGGCTCTGTTTAACCTACAGGGAGGAGCTACCACCTCCTTCTGATCTTTTTCAGTGAGGAAAATATGTTTAAAATAATTTATAAACCACACAAAGGAAGGCAAAGAACATCTCCACTTACTGCAGTGAATGTGATATTTAATCATATTGACTCAATCTGATACTAATGAATCTAAATTATCCATATAAAAGAGAATGTGTGACAATGTAAGAGTAGGGATATTATCAATCAAGCCAGTTATGCATGTTGGACCAGAAGCGGTTGGACACAGGGCAAAAAAAGAACATGTGTTCCAGAGTTTCATCAGCCATCTCACAAAAAACACACAAGGGTCAGCAACCGGATATATCTTATAAATTATTTGAAGGTGAGTTTATTTGACTTTTGTGGAAATGGGCCATTTAATAATTTTTAAATGTGTTTTTCCTGTGGACAATGCACCCATATCCAGCACCTGTACACACAAACCACTGTTCTAATAAAAAAGATATTTCCACTTTGTATTAGTGGAAAACGTTTTGGGGCATCCAGAAATTCTCGTTTTTGACATTCATAACTTAATTCACCAAGGTAGGACTTAATAAAGAAATATATATCCAAGAAATAAATAGTGTTACAAATATATATCATTGTTGGAAATTACTGATTTACTGTATAATTATTAAAATAGAACGGCAACGCCATTATTTTTCAGCAGCCATTCCAGCTCAAGCGGCTTTTGATGGCTGTTTCACCACTCAGGGGGATGTGAAAAGCGTTCTATTGTCCAACCTACTGATAGCGTAGAGATTTATTCTGTCCTTGTAGCTTGTACAAGCCAGCTAGCCGTAACTTGCATATACAACTTCGTATTTTCAAGTAAACTCAATACTGTCAAGTAATAACAGTAAAGTGTACTTCTATCGACGGGCGACTTTAGCATTTAGCTAGTTGTCGTCTTTCAATATTGCTAGCTACAGTAATAACTAACAAGCTAGTTGGTAATAGCTAACGGCGCATAGCTAGCTAGAATTCCTAGTTTAAGAATGTGTAAGTAATCATATCTCAGTCCTATCTTGGTGTACTGTGGCACAGCAGTTCGCATTACCTTGAAGAGCGTTGCAGAAGTTCCATGGATGTATTAAGAGAACTGGATGGCGCCTTCGGCACGAAGCCCCGTTCATCCCAATGAAAGTTGCTCAAAAGCGCATGATGCAAACAATGGAGCTCCAAAATACCCGGATCTTCCGCGTTGTGCGTCCCAACGGACATGCGCACTAGCAACAGTTTGTTTTTGTTGTCGTAGCAACCGGTAGCAACATTGCGCGTTCATCATGCCTAGTTAAATAACTCTGGATTCGGCTACTACCCAGCTAGCATAGAGCTGGCGGGACACAGGCGGACAATGCATACAACTGTCCATCTCCAGCAAGGCGACTGACAGGAGCTGTTTTCAGTTTAGTATTAATTGACAATACGAAAACTATCTACTGAGCTGTCAAAGCTTGTCTTGCAATCTCACACACCCATAGATGAAAGCGGCATATTAGATCTTTTTTGGAGGTAAATCAACTTCCAGTTTTGACACCGTATGGCAGAGCACCGCAAAAGTTGGATTATTTCAACTCTTGCGACACACCCGCTGCACCGCATCCACATTTTGCCGGTTCCGGTAGATTTGCCGCAGCGGTGCGCATTGCTTCCTATTGAAATGAATGGACTTCCGCCGCAATGCAACCAGTTTGCCAGACCTGGTGTGAATCGGGCTTTAAGCCTACCCCCTTAAGAAGATCTTCTTCTGTTTGTTCTTCTTCTTCTAATTCTTCTTCTCTTTCTTCTTCTTCTTCTGTTTGTTCTTCTTCTGTTTGTCTGCGTCTCAATTAGGGCTGGGAGGTATGGCTTAAATTTAAAAATGAACTGAACTGGAATTTTATGTAAAGGTGAGATAACAGACATTTTTTTTTCTTCTCATTGGTACAATGATTAAAATGGCAAAATTTGTTAAAATGGATAAACTGGTATGTTGAAAGTGTTGTTTTTGTTACATGGGTGCCGCCATTTTGGATTTAAACAATCGGCTACGTCACTGGTATGGTAAGCTACTCAGCCATAGCAGGTAATGAGTCTGGGGCTAACTGACATGACTGAGGAACCAGGCCTATGGGGGGTTTATACTGTATTGCCCCTGGCTGCAGTAATGAATGGTATAGGGCTAAGGCAGCTGGGGTTAAAATAAATGTCCACAGGCTACCTTTGACAAGGAAACTAGCCCCTCAATTCATGGCTAGCTGCCTTAAAACTGGCTAGCCCTCCGACAGCCCCTGAATTTCATGTCTGTAGTGTGCATCTTTTAACGACAGACAATTTAGAGAACTGTACTTTCAACACAACAGTGCCACTGGTGAGGGTTAAGTCCAACAGCCTGAAACCTGCGGACATTTCATCATTGTTTGACTTTTTAGGCTACAGTACAGGGTAGACAGATAGACCAACGGGAAGTAACACTACCGTCACTATCTGCCGCAGGGAAAGGGCGCTGAAATGCTCAAGTCAGGCAGAGGACAGTTTAGCTGTTATCCAGCAATGCTAGCACGTCTACTTAGCAAAGGGCTGGATGTAACGTTGTTGTCACATACACATAACACATATATATTCACATACATGCACAAATAATGCCTAACGTGTAGGCTTTATGGCGTTTAGCAAAACTGAGACTGACACTGGACATTAATTGAAATTGAGTCACAAAACCAAGCTAGATACAGTACCAAACGATCCAACCTAGGGGAAAGTGCTATCAGCTAAACACGTTAGAAGTACGCATTTCAAACTATACAATCTAGCACTATACAGAACGACCATAGACTGTATAAATTAAGCATGACTGACAAATAAAAACTGATCGACAATAATGTGTTTACTAGCTGCTATCTAAACCACCGCGGGTCTGTAAACAGAATCCAAGGTCCCTTTCTACTCACCCTGAAGCTAGCTGCTGTTCACCGTACCAGGGCAGATTGTTGATGCAGAGGGAGTTCAACTCTCAGAAATAGCTGCTAGTTCCATAGTAAGAGGTGACTAAGAGGGAGTTCAACTCGCAGAAATAGCTGCTAGTTCCATAGTAAGAGGTATCTGTGCAATATCCATCCGTGCAATATCCATCAACATCCACAAAGAAAGTCTGCCAACTCTGAACCAGCCTAAAGTAAACAGCAAAACTCACGAATCCTCCATGCAGGTAACTTAACAAGCGACCACTTTGGATGAATTCGTCCAATCACATTTTCCATTTATCTGCCTCGATTTTCTAAAATGCACAGGACATCAACCATGTTTTTCTATTTTCTCTAAATGCACACGATAAGCAGTCTCTATTTCCTAAAATGCACAATGTGCTTGGATACGTAGTTATTTAGTCCATTAATAATTTACTGTGTACATTACAATGCACATCATGCAAATACATCTAATGCATATTTTAGACACAACTTTGTATTATATGTCATTGAACTGACTCATTTTCGTGTATAAAATCCTGCAGCCTTTGCCTGTACTGTAGACCTTCTCAGGTCCTACCATACCAGTGACGTCATAGAAATTTGCAGCGTTCTATACTAACAAACGCAGTTTTGGGTGTTGCTTAAAAATGCTATGTATTGATTTTTTTTGTTGTTTTTTTTAAAATTATTTTTAATTGTCATAAATAACACATTATCAACATTGATTCTTTCAGTTCAGTTCATCTTTAATACCCCGATATTTTTCAAATGTTTGACAGTATCACGGTATTTAATTCTATAATAAGGTATAATTCTAAGCAAAGCAGTTTTAAGTAGCTTCGTTCATTTTGAGTTTTGTTGGAAAACCAATAAACAAGACTGAGTAAGTAAAAGTAGTGCTATTGTTTAAATCTTTACTAAATGCAGGAATACTAATAACTGCAAAAAAAAGCCTATACACTGTCTATGGCTTTAGTACTGAACTAAAGCCATCTCATGTGCTAAAACAATTTTGCACATTTGAATTAATATGTATTAATCCCAGGCCAGGAAGATCATACTACCATTTTCTCGAGAGCTACTGTTAGCCAGTCTACAGACAATTGAAATGCGCATTTAATGCGAGAAATAGCATCTCGCCGGCTGTCCGGCCCGGTATAATTCGCATTCTAATTATAATATGCCTATTTGAACAAAATTGGAATTGTTTTCTAAAATGTTATACTGTATTTACATAACCTTAATAATTACATAGCCTATATCACTTTGAATTTACCCTATATTCAATATCTGATCATTGCAAATTATTTTTAAACGTCCTGACATGCCATTCAAACCTGCATTAAACCTAAATTTCTTTTGTGTTCCATTTTCAAAACAGCCGAAGTCACAATCATATTTTGGAATATGATTTTTTTTTGCAATTCTTTTCGATCTTCCCTCTTTATATGTTTTACCATTATGCTGAATATTAATCTCTAACATACTACAAGAACTGTTCGCGTCAGGTGAGAATTTGATAATGCGGCTTGTTGGGAGAATATCAATTTCATATTGGTGTTCTTTAGATGTGGAGAAGTGAAAATATATGTTTTTTTTTATATTTCATCTTTTCATCATTCATTAAAAACTGCTTTGTCTTGTTTTTAAACCTATAGTCTACGTTAGTAACCAGTGTTGTATGCAAGTTATGTTTTACTGACCATCGTCCTGTAAATGTCCCAAAGTCGGTTATGAACCGTCCCAGACATATACTAAGCGGGACGGCTCGTGTATTTTGAGCCCTGGCCGAAGCAGCCATTGCGCATCAAGTATAACATCATCTTTTATAGGCCACACCTAATTTCCCAGACCTTTATCACTTATTTACACATAATCCACGAGATCAATTGAGCTTCACACGTGAGTGATTTTGCCCACTTGTTACTGCGTTTCATCCTTGGGAGGTGGATCGGTGCGTCATGCCTCCTGTGCATTATGGATGAGCCAGAGTCAGGCTCACAGAGACAATTGCATTTTCCGATGCCAATCTTGTAGTTGCACAGCACAGCGAGTATATATTTCATCTGTGGTAAGTAATCTGTGCTGCGTGCAATATTAACCATATACAGAGGTTGACATGCATTTTCTGAATGATTTTGTCGTTCGTTTGACAACCTCAAGTAGGCTATAACCCCAGCTAGCATAGAGCTGGCGGGACACAGGCGGACCAGCAGAGGCAGAGCTGGTGATCCGCCAGGCGGTTTGCTCATCGTTTTACCAGCGGTCCACTGGCGGCCAAGAGGTCCACCGGCAGGTGAACAGCGTTTTAGACCTTGAAAAACAGTCTAAAGTAAAAAAGAGAAGCTTTTTTCTTTAATATATATTTTAGAACTAAATTCAATTTTGAATTATTAAATAAACTTAACTGTGTTTGTATTGCATTTGAATATTGTTGTAACCAAATTTGTAAATAGTTTAAAATATTTTTCATTAGATAGATATCTAGAACATAAGCCTAGCCTAGGATATAGCCCGTATACGCAGCCCTGGAACAACAGTATGAGTGCGTAGGATTCCCAGAGGACCTCTGTCTAAAACTCTGCTCACCCGCCGGAAGACCGCTCATTCCCCAACACTCCCACTGGCGGACCGCCCGTTAAACGATGAGCAAAAAGTTAGTGGACCATCAGCTGTAACCGCCAGTGGTCCGCCAGCTCCATGTTTGCTGGGACAGAAGTGGTGGCAGATTAAGGTAACTAATACCCCTAATGCCCTAATACCATTTCCCGTTTGGGTTTTGGCATTTTGATGTGAGTCATCCACATCAATGATCAAACTTTTATTAGCAGATGTAATTATGTTTTTAGAATAGTCAATGTCATAGACGTATGACATTAACTGTAGTGGAAACTTTATTTATGTTTGGTGAGTTATGTCACTTTTCAGTTAGAATTTTTCACGTTACAGAGCCAGACAAGACTTTGCGTATGGCCCGCACATTCTCACGTCTGCTCAAAAGTTTCCGTGACGGCCCGTATATTTTCTCGTCAAGTACATTTTTATACATCACACCGTGTGCGTGGAAACCAGCGTACACAAGCTTTTCGTGCGTATGCAACGTTTCACTTTCTCACTGAATTATTACTGGCCAAATTAAAATTTGGTAAAAATAAATAAAAATCAGTGTGTCTTTACATAAATGCAGGGTTAATTGTCTGTGTGTGTGACGCCTGTGACCAAAAACGACATCCATTAATGTATTTTCCCCTCTTCACGACATGGTAGGTGAGACACATGCACAGATGTAAATTTTGTGCATCTCAAACTAAGTGCGGCTGAGTTCATACGTTTTGTGAAGTTCCTGAATAAGAACAAATGATCAATAACAGAAGTTCATTAGTAACCAGTGATCTATGATATAAATAGAAACAATAGAAAATGATTAATTACCTAGTTAGTTATAAACTCCCATTACCTGGTTATTTAGGATTTATTTAGGAACTTCCCAAAATGGGTAAACCATTGGATTTCAGACGCAACTAGTTGGTAAAGCACAACAATTACTGCAGTAGTCTACATGTCATAGGATTGGGTAATACCGGTATTAACTAAATATATTGTCAGGATAATTTAATCTATTTTTTCTTAGCAATTTTTCCAGATTTTCTTCCCTTCCCAATTCATTCTCTAATTCTGCCTTGTCGTAGCTCCAATCACGTTGTCCCAGCCGCCGATTATATTCGCACTGTTCCATAGGCGTAATTGTATGGGGGGACAGGGGGACACGTCCCCCCCAATATTCAAAGAAGGGCATTTTGCCCCCCCCCCCAATAATTGAAAGTATAAGTGCGATTATGTGGCCAGAATCGTTGCAAATGTTCATGCATGCATGTCTTTACTCTTCACCTCCTGCTCCAAATTTCAAACTCCGGTCCGGTCAGCCTACTTTTTAAGTCCAGTCCACCTGCCTTATACTGCACCGTATGAAGAAACCGATTTCACCAGAAATCCATGTCATGTTTTACACTTTACCGTTGAAGCTACTCATGTCTGGTCAAACGCGTGAGTTCGGAGCAGAAATTAGACATTCCTTGTTTCGCCTTGTTTATGGATGGTAAATACCCACCGTTTGCTGACTTCAAAGATAACGACTTGTGCTTTCACTTGAACTTTGACTTTTACTATTAGTTAAAAATTTGATTTCGATATTTATTTAATTACAATACAGCTTGGATTAATCCGACTTTTGACAAGCTAGCCACAGACAACTAATATCCAATACAGGCTAGCTAGAAGTTAGTAAACCTGTACAGAACATTACTGTAGCCTCTATCGTTAGATAGTCAGGCTTTCTGGGAGGTTACAGCTTAAGTCCCATAAGTCCCAGATCTGAGCTAGCAACTTGTGCCACTTTACTATCCTCTGAATTGGGGGAGCAAATGCTAGAAATCAGACAGGACTGACATTGGTTCTTTCGTTCATCATTTTCATTCATTTAGAATTTAGTTGCCATTGAATTTTACAGCAGTACATGATGATAATGAACAGGAGAATTACAGCAGCAGCTGCCATCCTTTCTTTGCATGTTCTGAAAGGTTATATGACTCCATTGATGAAAACAAAATGAAACATCCCGTGTCTTCGGATTATATTACTAATTTCTTAGTGTTCGAAAGTTGGTGGAAACATTTAAGATAATGTAAGTACCCAACTATGAAATATATATAATATAGGTATAGAGATGTTTGATTTTTTAATGCAAAGTATGTTTTTTTGTTATTGTTTTGGAAAACTACATATTGTACCTTTAATAGTACATACTTTACATCCACGTGTGCAGTATGTAGTTTTAGTATGTAGTATGCATAATGGGATTCAGGCTTTGTTGTTCTTCTTTTTCTCTGAGTTTAATGGCAGATCGCAACCAACTTAAAAGGTGCATATACTGCCACCTACTGTATGGGAGTGTAAGGCTGGTCATGGCCCACTCTATTCTAAAAATCTCAATCTAAAACCGTCATCCTAACGCTACGTTCAGAATGATTGCGAATTGAGCATCAGGAGCAAGTGATTCCAATTTAAGTCAATGTTGTTACGTTCGTACTGCTCCCCAGGAGGGGAGTGGGATGTCACCGACACTGTCCAAGGCCCCACTGCGGCCAGCAAAGGAGGTATGGGGTCGTAGGTGCAAGCAAGGACACAGAAACCAGAGTACCTTTTAACAAAGGGCTTTTATTATATTAGCCAAGGTAAATATAATTATAAACAATATGTTTGGGAGGAGAGGCTGAGCTAACCCAAAGAAACAATACAAAATCCCACCACTAACCTGCTCTTACCTACCACACACAAGAACTAACCTACCTGGCACACGGTCAAGGTGCCCTAACCAAAGGTACAGTGGGTGGGCGCTCAGATCTTCCCTAGTGTATATATACAAGGGAGTATCCCTACGGGTGGTGTAAGCCCAAGGGCGTCTGGCCTGACACCTCCCCAGTGCCTCCTCTCCCCCACTGGGAACACAAGAAAACAAATGATTAATACAAAACACACTTCACAAATACTAATACCACTAACACACTAAATAGGCCTATCACTCACACAAACACTAAAGCTCTCTCACTCACAACAACACTACCAATACAGAACAAACCACAAACCAGCAGCGCATCTGCTTACCAAAACAAAGTGAGAGACAGACAAACACAAAATGGCACTTTTTATAGAGGGGAAGGGCATGATGGGATTGGTGTTAATTGATGAAACCAGGTGTATGGGATAACGGAGGGGAGGAGTCAGCGATAAGTGGTGATGAGCTGAACCAGGGCCACCTGTGGGAACAGACAAACAGAGCAGAGAACAAACACACACACAGAAACACAGCACAAACAGAATAACACAGACCAGGGCACATTAAACATAGAACTAGGAGACTGGGGGACGTAACAATGTAAAGATGCGTTTACGAGCGTCTGGAGTTCCTGCGGCAGGATAGACATGATTCTGCCCCGGAAAAAAGACGCTAATTGAGCTTCTGGTGCGATACACGCATTACGCCTGAGTGATTTTATTTGGTGCTTTTTGTGCATTCACACGTTTGAAGCGAATTGACGTCTGATGCGCGAGTTGAAATATCTGATCTTCTGCATCTGTTTGTCCCGTCCTAACCAATCAGGAGGAACGGCTGATATTGGCAGTGAGCAGTCATACAGAGCTATATGACAAGTTCATATTTCTACAGAGACAGGAAAAAATGAATGTTCCACTCTCCAGAGCAAATACAGAGCAGTGACTCTCTCGATGAATGCTCAATGAACATCAGCCAGGTCCTAAAGGCCCTCAAGCATAACCTCAAAGCCGCAGCTTGAACCACACCTAACACCTTCAGTACCAGCTTAGCTGTAGACCCAAACACAAAACACTCATAATCTAAAAGTGACCTAATCAACCATCCTGATACATATATAATAAAGTGTGTCGCTGTGCTCCTCAATCATGACCCACCACCGCCTACACCTCACACCTACATACTTCACATGAACCCCCCACGTCAACTTCTCATCAAACCACACACCCAGGTACTTGAACTACGACACTCGCAGCAAGTCCTGCCCATACAGATGCAACCTAACACCCGTAAACTTCCTCCTAGAATACACCATAAAACACAACTTGGCCACCGACAACCTGCACCCCCACGCCAATGACCACTCCTCCACCACTGTGACTGCCTCCTGCATCTTCCTCATCACCCAATCTACATTCCTCCCCCTTTTCCACAATACAGTATCATCTGCATATAGTGCAACCCCAAACCCGTGGCCCAGTGCCCCAAACATATCATCAATCATCACCTCAAATAATACCGGGCTAATCACACTCCCCTGTGGCGTACCATTGACAACCCTAAACTCCCTGGACAGATCCGTCCCCACTTTTACCCAGAACACCCTCCCAAACAAAAGGCTCACAATCCAATTATTCAATCTACCACCTACACCCAAAGCACTCAACTTAATCAATAAACCTTCCCTCCACATTGTATCATACGCTTTCTCCACATCAAAGTACGCCACACACATCACCTTCTTCATTGTTAAAGTTTTAGCTGCCCACATCGGCTGCTCTGCCAGAGCTGGAGGAGCTTCCTCTCTGGCCCAAGGAGTTTCCAGAACCTGGAGGGAAGCACCAGCTTCCACCACCACCAGATCTGGAGGAGCTCCTACTTCTGGGGCTCCTGCTACCAGAACCACCAGACAGGGAGGAGCTTCCGTTCTGGGGTGGGGAGCCCCCCATGCTACCCCTCCTCCGACGTTCTCGGCTGCAGAGACGTCCGGAGAGGCGACTTGGGTGGGCTGGAGTAGACATATGAACTGAGGAATGGACTCATGGTGCATTATATGCGTTTATGTTATATTTGTATTATATCGCCAGTGCTCATGTACTGTAGTTCTTATTTATTGACTGCATGTTTGTGTTTACATGCCAGTACTTATGTACTGTGGTTTTAGGTTTTCATTGAATATTGAGGGTTCTATTGTGTGTGTGTGGCACCTTCCTCTCTTTCACCTGGTACTGATTGGGGACTGAGTCGGCCTAATTACCTAAGCACTCTCTGCTGGCAGCTCATTCCGGTGAACGAGAGAAAGGTGCGGTTCATTATTAAATTGTCATCAGTGTATATCTTTGGGTTGTTATGGTGAAGGCTGTCTAGGAGTTACATATTGAAAGTAGGTTGTGAAAAGTGTGTCGCTGCAGTTTGGAAGTATAGGTGTACGTTCTTCACTTATTAGCTATCAGTGTCCGTGCCACTGTCTGAGAGCACGTAAGCTATATAAGTCTACTGTTGTGCACTCACTGCCATTGTACCCTGCATCTGAAATACATGTATGTTCCTGGATTGTCTACATAAATATAAGCAACAATCTATCTGCCTCCGGTCTCTCTCTCTCTCCAACACCATACCGCTTGTGACAGATCGTATACATAAAGGCTATAATGTAATACAAAGACAATGAACTAAATGTTTTAATTGCTCATTTTATAACTCGGTCTTACCAGTAGATACGCACCTCGTTCCTTTCTGTTCGCATGTGCACGCATACACTATCATGCTTGCGAGAGGCTGCTGTCTCTTTAGTCGTGACCACTATATAACCTCACTCCCTCTCCTGAACTTAGTTCCTTTTATTTTTGTAGGTAATCTTGATTTTGCACCTGCATGTTTTGTTAGTTTATGAAAGTATTTAGCGAACGCCATGCAGATCGACAACGCACTAGCCAGGCAAGTATCCTACACACCAGTGCTTGAAGTGGGAAAAAATAGGTGCCGGTACTCTCTTGCATTGGCAAATCATTATGACATTTGAGATTTCTACAGTGAAAAACAAAACTTGGAGATATTGCTGGGACAACAACAATTTATTGTTATTTATAACAACATAAATGTATTTATTTAAACAAGTTGTGTGTGTGTGTGTGTCCAACAGTCAGGCCATCCCTGTTATTGTTGACGTCGGTGTCATTGACTAAGGAAACGTTAAGGTTCGTAGCTGCAGACTCATTAATGCTAGCAGTTTCACTCACATCAACCTTCAAAGTCTAAGGGGTTTTGGGTTCACCTGGCAAAAAGTTGACCTTTTGGCCTCTGGAAAGGTCATACTTTGACCTACAGTGAAGTGCCTTGTGGTTTAGGACTTAACAGACTCATGGTTACATTATGGATGAATCCTGGGTCATTGAATTCTATGTTTTATTAAATATTTATCCCCAAAAAACTAAAGAACATGTGAATATTTTGTTTATGTAAAACATGTTAACCATGATGAATAAGGCTTTTTAATGCATAATGTCAAGCCCCCAGGGCTCCTGAACCAGTGGCAAAGTTTGGAGGCCATACAACATCAAATGCTGCACCCATTTCTTACAATATTTTTATACATTTTTGAAATCCCAGCTGTTTTTACATCCTGTCTGTAATGTGTTTAATAAAAAAGGTGACTGTCTAAAAAACATGAGGCACCATAACTCCGGCTGTGTTTAACCTACAGGGAGGAGCTACCACTCATTCTCTTTTTCTGATCTTCCTCTTTCCAATGGTACCACGCATGTACGGTTTGCAGGATGATCACGCTTGACACTCTAAACGTCAGGAGACTGTAAAGGGTTTTAATTAACATTAGTTTGAAGCTCATGAATCGTACCTGATGTTTCTGGTTGGACTTGGACCTCTGTTGACGTGTCTGGCTCTAGCACACTCGTTCTTTTAGTACCTTTCTGAAACCAGGCTCAAATAAGGACTTACAAAAAGACACACTTCTTATAGTTTCTAGGTTTTCAGCAGTGAAAAATCTGTTAAGGTCAGGCGGCAGCCGCAGGCATCAGACAACTTTTTCAAACTAGCGTCCGTGGAGAAGCAAACTTCTGATAGGGTGGGCCGACTGCTTGCCTTTACGTGATTCGTCAAGAGATCTGTAGTAATAGTGACTGACACTGACGCTTTCTTTGTCAGTGTTTGAGTACTGGCTACATGTGAGAAGTAGCGGTATGCAAGAAAAAGTGCAGGTATGCTTAAGAATAAAATTTAGAACTGGGGGTACTGCGTACCGGTGAGTACAGCCCCACTTCGAGCACTGGTTGTGAATGTAAATGTCAGATTTCCTACTAGCAGAGGCAGTGGCAGGCCAGGGAGAGACGGGGCTAAAGCACCCCCAAGAATTAGCTTTGCACCCCCTTTAGCCTCCCCCAGAGAGACATTGGCCCTCCTAGGATTGGTCACTTGCTTAGTTTCAACACGGTCACACCTTCAAGTGGGGTTTGTTGTCTGATGGCCAATATTTCTCTTGAATCCTTACATCAATTTTTTAAAGGTTGATGCTATCATCAAATTTGGTACAAATATTCTTCAAGGAACATTCTCATGGAAAAAGCTGTGTGCCACTCAAAAATTCAAGATGGTGACCATTTTCAAGATGGCCACCATTTTTGTCAGAGCTCAAGAGAGAGAACAGGGGGAGAGAACAGGGGGAGAGAACAAGAAGGAGAACAAGGGGAGAGAACACAAAGGGAGAAAAAGAAGGAAGAGAGAGGACGGAGAGATAAAGGAGCTGGTGTTGGGAGTGTACGTACGGACGATGTGCTGGTGGATGCGATACTAATTGTTATCACAGATGTATCAACGCTCGCAAACTCTAATCAAAGGGGAGTGGTTCTTCTCTCTCTTCTTGTACATTGTGTGTTCGATTGACAAGTGAATGCACGAAGTAGCCGTTTTTAGCACAGTTTATCCCTGTTTTTAAAGGTGCCAGTCCCAGAAGTTTTGACGGTGGAGCAGTGGGAAAAGAGTGTTATTGACAAGCACACGTAAAGTATAAGAAAGGAACGTTGTTATACTAAAACACGTTGTGATAAGTTGCCGGCTATAAGCAGGCCGCCTATTATTTTCCACTATTCCTCCTTGACAGAGGCAGACCAGCCCTATGGAATTTCCGGCTGGGATTTCTGGACTGGAGTAGCCACACATTGCCACACTGACGAACTCTGGGGCAGGCACAGAGGAAAACGAGGAGCGGAACCGGACGTGTTTTGGACATTGTTCTAGCCTGGGGGGTATTCCAGAAAGCAAGGTTAACTTACCGTCACATATACCCTGAACTCTCAATCGATTAATCCAAAACTTGCTTTCTCTGGGTATGTCGGTTCCAAAACGCCTGTGAGGAGTAAGTTCAATCAACCTCCTATTGGTAACCCAGAGTTAATGCGCGCACACGGCAAGTACAAAAATACATATTCAATGGATCACTGATTTCAGGAGTTCCCATGGAAATCCAGGAAGAAAAAAAAGCGAGTTACGTATTTCATTGAAACTGAGTTGGAGGTTTTAATCCTTGCTTATGAACTATATGACTATAAGACCATTATTACTAAAAAAGCAATACAACTGCATCAGCAAAAGAGTTAGCTTGGCAAAAAATAACGGACAGAGTAAATATGTGAGTTTACGAAATTATAGCCTAAATGGGCTATTTTTCCATTTCACTGTAATGCAAACAGTGTAATCCCTGATAAAAAGAACTGTGAGGCAAGTCGAAATGAAACATAAAAACATTATCCAACAGGGTAATATGTTCTTAACTTACTAAACTGTTACTGAAGCCATGTAATTTATTATTTAATGTAATTAAATTGTCTATGTAGCCAATAGAAAGAAGGCTGAGGCCTCTAAAACAGGCGGGGGTCCACCTCCACCTTCCCTCACCCTGGCTGAGTTGGCACTGTCCCTTAATAAAGGTCGACCTGTGGTCGATGGGATTCCAGGGGGCAGTTCATCAGACAAAGTTACCAACACAAGTGGCTTAGTAAAATGTAGGTGTACCATATTAAAACGTATGATTTAATGATGTTTTCACTTTTTTATCAGTGTTTCTATTAAATAAAATCATCAACTGTCACCATTTCAAAAGGCATTGGAATGCATTTTACAGTAATTCTTTCACTTTTGCATTATGCATGCTTATTTTATTTTACTGCATATTCTTCAAATGGAGGAGAAAAGGATCAACATACAAAAGGACATAACTTGAAATTTAACTGCTAGAGCACCAGCTTAAGGTGGGAAACAGTATTTGAACATTAATGTGACCTTGTGGTTCACTGGTGTATAAAGCAATGCATTCAAATGTATTTTTTTACAGGAAATAGAGAAATAAATGAACGATTATCAAAACTTGACTGTTAACTGATTTTAATTAAAGTGATTTGACAAATCATGTCTGGTACCACCCTGACATCTCTTTGGTCTACTGGGTTTACTTGGGGTTCCTCTTGACCATCTTCATCAAGAGAAGGGGGGCCTTTCACCTCTCATGGGGGCAATGTTGTGAAGAACAACACAAGCAGCTGTGATGTCACATGCTCTCTCTGGACTGACCCTGAGCCCACGAGGGCACTGAAACCTGGCCTTCAGGATGCCTAGGGTCATCTCCACCTTGACCCGTGTTCTGCTGTGGTCCAAGTTGAATAGTGCCTGTGGTTCAGGCTCTGGATCAGGGTAGGGTGTCATCATATAGGGCAGACAAGGGTACCCTCCGTCCCCCAGCAAGTAACCACTGAACTGTCCTATAATGGTAGTTAAGGAGTATAGTAACAGAAATAAAATTACAATATTAACAAAACAATCTGTAAGGCAAAACATACCCTGTGGAACTTTGTGCACAACATTCTGCCATTATGTACAGACTCTGTCCATTTGACTTCAACATTACTGATGAGGTGGGTTGCATCACATATTACCTAGTTAGTGGGGACTTAGGTTTACCTAATGAGAGGGATTTAGGTTTAAACACCCAAAGATTTAGCACCCAAAAATCTATTGTTACCTTCACGTTGATGCTATGGATTGACTCAAGGAGCTTCAATGACAATGTGGATTACATCAATGCACCCAATCACATTTGGGAACCCTGAAATTGAAAGTTATACAATGACAAACATTTTTGAATAATTGTGGCATTACACAGTAGGCCTATATGGATAGATTACCTAGTGACTACAATCGTCTCTCATTAAATATCATAGAAAGGACAAACTTGCCACTCTGTGGAATTCCTCTTTAAGAACTGTCACTGGTGTATGGCCAGGGAACTGCACAAAGGTGTGTAGGAACCGTTTGAGTGCAAGACATAAGCAGGGGTGGTAAAAGTACTCAAAAGTTATACTCAAGTAAAAGTATATATACCTAAATAAAAAAGACTCCAGTAAAAGTAGAAAGTCCTCCATTCAAACATCACTCGAGTAAAAGTACAAAAGTGTCTGATTTAAAATGTACTTAAGTACCGAAAGTAGAAAGTAAATATTCAAATTAACTGTAAATATCAATAATTAAGCAGCTCAATTGTTTTGGGAGTGATATGCAATGTTTTAATTGAACGAATGTAGATTAAATACTACAATTAAGAATTCGTTAGATTTGCAATCATAAGAGTCAATGAAGCACCTTAATAAAGCCACTTAACCCAATATAGGGTTTTAACTAAGTTCCATAATATTAGCTGCATCAAACAGAAGATGTTTCAGAATATCAATGAGGAAGAACCACCTCTTTTTTTTAAAATATCTTCAAACACACCATTAAGCTACACAGACTACTTTTTAAAATTGTAAAAGCTTCTATTCAGTTTTAGCAGATGCTGATGTTCAAATTTGCTGGATGGTGTGATGTAAGAGCTGCCCAGGTGTGGCACAGATAAAATACATATTTGTGTTTTTAAAGTATTTTTCTTTCTAATAAGACCTGTTTAATGTCATGATGGTGTGCAGTGAGAAGTTTTCATAGTAAATATTATACCCCAAAAGAAAAGTTTGGGAAACACTGAGCTAACGTTAGTGTGGCAAACCTGACAGCTTTTCCAAGTCTACCCGGGACCGTATCATCCATGATCGCTCTGCAGCATGCAGGGAGCAACAGCTTACTAGCTTTATTCTCTCCTGCATCCAGCTTAGGTTTTTATTACACAAAACCCCAAATCTGCCACCGTTAGTTATCATGCATTAACTACATTGACTATTGTCAAGAGCTGCACCTTTACCTGTTTCTGCTGTCATTTTTTCACATCACAATGGCGAACTGACTGCTATGTGCGCGTATGCTGGCAAAGAGCTCACACATTCTTTGTTTAAGATCTTCATTGGTTGGGAAAGCCAGTGTAATGAATACTTGGAGTGGGCTTGGGGAAAATGTATCGGAGTAAAAAGTAAACTTTGTCTTTAAAATTGTAGTGGAGTAAGAGTGAAAGTAGATCCAAATAAAACATACTCAAGTAAAGTAAATATACCTGAAAAGAATACTTAAGTAAAGGAATGAAGTATTTTTACTTCATTACTTACCACCACTGGACATAGGCTACTGTACGAACAGCCCTACACACAGTCGCATTTCACATGCTCTGCATCCATATGCACTAGAAAAAACTACTTGTCGCAAAAAACGAAGGGCAATTATGCACAAAATGTGCTCTGTGTTAAGCACTGATCCACGATGTTTCACGTTTGATATGTGTGGTTTTAAAACATTTGTTAAATGTTGCTATGGCAACTTACATACCCCAAAAGTTACCTCCATTTTTGGAACCGAAAGCTGAGGTTATCCGCTTACTTACCCTGAAACTTACCCGGTTATGTCACTTAACCTACTTTCTGGAATACCCCCCTGGTGTTAAGTTATTGGTTGCCCACATGGTCTGCATTAATTCCCCTTTGTTTGGTTTTATTTTAAATTAAGTAGGAATAAATTATTGGAATTTGTCATTTTAAATAGAAAATAAATATTATATTTTGCTACATATTTCGTCTGCCTTTCTCTCTGTGTTGGTGTGGCCGGGAATCCGAAAAATAGCTGTGTTACACAACCAGGGCACACTGGTGACTTCACTGCTCAGTGTCAGCTGATCTAGTTTTACTTACACTGTAGTTCTTGACTAGTAGTATGGCCAAGTTTAGTGTCCCAAATGCTCTCTAACAGCCCCTCATAAATTAAGCTAGTAATAGATGTACTTAAGATAGCCGCACCTGAATTGACAGGTTGTGCCAGTGCGGGAGAGCTGAGCCAAGGGTAAGCGGAGCAATACATGACTTGTTCATGTATGCTTACCTGGAAAGTGTACAAATCACATGGGACTTAAATGGCACTATATCGGGCTAGGTGTAGTTCAGGCATGTTGGCCTAATGGATAGCACTGTGGCCTCTCAGCAAGAAGGTTCTAAGTTCTAACCCCAGTCGTGCCAGACCTTTCTGTTTGGAGTTTGCATGTTCTCCCCTTGTCTGCGTGTTCCTCCAGGTGCTCCAGTGGTTTCCCCCACCATTAAAAACATGCAGGTTAGGTTCTCCTAGTCAGTGCCCTTGATAAAGCACTGGCTTAGGTCTGGAGTTGGTCCCTGGGCGCGTAAATGGCTGCCCACTGCTCCCTTGAGCGATGGGTTAAATGTAGAGAATGAATTTTGCTACATGTATGTGTATGTGACAATAAAGTACATTTACCTTTAGGCTGATATAAGAAATATTTATCACATATATGGCCATATAAACATATGGCAAGCTAAAACTGATAAGATATCCCTAAATACTTCAGAATTTATCTGGATCCTTTTGCCAGCAGTCACATCATCAATAAATACAAGAATCCAGTTCCATTGGTAGCCATTCATGCCCATGCCATAACACTACCTCCACCATAATTCACAAATGGAGTGATATGCTTTAGATCCTGAGCAGTTCCTTCCCCTTTTTCTCCATATACTTCTTATTCCATCATTCTGGAACAAGCTGATCTTTGTCACATCTGTTCATTGGATTTTGTTCTAGAACTCTGAAGTGTATTTTAGAGGAATTTGACAAACTGTAATCTGGTATTCCTATTTTTAAGGCAATGATTCACATCTTGTGGTTAACCCTCTGTATTTCATGTGGTATTCTTTCAATTGTTGACTTGGATACAAATACACCTACCTTGTGAATGGTGTACCTAATCTGACCAAATTTTTTGAAAGTGTCTTTGTTCACCTGGAATATATACTGAGACGTCACTTCATAAAGTACACCTTGCTAGAACCGGGTTAAACACCCTGTTTACCTTCAGATCTACCTTAATTCTTTGTAAAATAGATTCAACAGGTTGATGGAAATATCTCTCAGTGATTTGTCCATATTGATTATTTGTTGGCTGCACATCCATGATGTGAATCTCTCATTCCACCACATCCCAAAGGTGCTCGATTGGATTAAGATCTGTTGACTGTGGATGCCGTTTAAGTTCAGTGAACTAATTGTTCAAGAAACCAGTCTGAGATGATGTGAGCTTTGTTACATGGCCGTTATGTTCTGCTGGAAGAAGCCGTTAGAAGATGGGTTCACTGTTGTCATAAAGGGATGGACATGGTCATCAACAGTACTCAGGTAGGCTATGGCATTCAAACAACACTCAACTGGTACTAAGGGGTCCAAAGTGTGCCAAGAAAAGATAACACACCATTAAACCACCACCAGCCTAAACAGTTGAAACTGCTGAGTATTTACAGATGCTCTTCTGCATTCCTTGGTTGTAAACAAGTGTTTGAGTTACTGTTGCCTTTATCAGCTTAAACCAGTCTGGCCATTCTCTTATTACCTCTGCCATCAAAATGCCTTTTCGCACAGAGCTAAACATGTCTACATGCCTAAATGCATTGACTTGCTGCCATGTGATTGCCAGATATTTAGATAAACAGCAGTTGACCAGGTGTATGTAATGAAGTTGCCGAAGCGTGTACTTCCATCATGTAACACACAGTTGTTTCCTGTGTTCTTCCAGTCATTTAGGTGGTCCTGAAATCACCAGTGAGTAAAGATTTTTTCAGAAAGTCCCAAATAGATATTTTGGCCTTATGTTTTTTGGGTTTGTTTAGAGTTTTTTGGCTAATGATGCCTATTTCACTGACAGTAAAGGCTCTTTGGAAATCAACAGATTCTGAATGCCAACGCCACCCTTGAAATGTAGATTATTTAACTGCTTACTTTTAAATTAACTAAGCAGGGAATTAGACACATTTTGTTAAATCTTTCCAACCACATGTCATCAGATCATGCAGGGGATTATATTGGGACTGCAGATGAAAACTAGCCTGCATGGCTAAATCTGGCACATTTACATGTTGGACTATGTGCTCATGTTAATTAATGTGCACTGTCCCTTTTAAAAATAAAAACAAACAAACAAATAACGTTAACAAACTATACTTCCACAATTGAATTTACAGGCGCCTGATCTGAACACAGGGATTCACTGGAGAGCGATGTGGTGGGATAATCTGATTTATCTAACCCAAATCCCTGGCAGCGCTATGCCAATTTGCACTACCTGCATGCAGGAGGTCCAGGGAAAGGCAGAGAACCCATAGTCAGGCTCGAACCGCTGACTATCATGACAAACTGTCCTGTAACCCAGCGATTTAGCTCACTATGCTAAGCAGACCCCCAGAGTTGAAATAATGTTACCTCAGTCATTGTTTAAATATTCAAAGATGACTGTATACCGTGTTCCAAATTGGAATCAAGTGTCATGGATGGTATTGTGACTCCGGGCTCATTGGATCACTGAAATCAACCTCAGACACCTGTGACAATTAGATTGCCAGGTGAGCCCAATTAAAGGAAAACTACTAAGAATGTTCCACATAAATCCCTCCGTGGTCTATTGACGCTCTAGAGCGTCAAAAACCATTATCTCACAAACCGTAAATGTTAGCAACTAAAGCTTGGTAGAGCTGAATTGGAAAGAGGAGAGATGCAAATAATGAGTGGTGGCTCATCTCTCTATGGGTTCATCAGAAACAGAGATATCGTGCCTCAAACCGACGATGGTCTTTCTATTTCACTAAAAATACCACAGACAGGAGGTAGGAAGTGAAAATGACAAAATATCAAATTTAACAATAAGCTACAAGTTGGAATTTACCTGGGTTTTAAAAAATGTATAGAAATCTAGTTAGAAATTAGTGCAGCATTTTGATGTTGACTTGTTTGTATGGCCTCCAAACATTGTACACTGGTCCAGGACCCCTGGGGGCTTGACAATAAGCAATAAAAACCCTTATTCATTATAGATAACATGCTTTTACATGTAAAAACAACATGGAATAAATATTTAATAAAACATAAAATTCAATGACCCAGGATATTGGATTTAATTCATCCATGTTGTAGCCATGGGTCTGCTGAGTTCAGAATTATAAGGCACTTCACTGTAGGTGAAAGTATGACCTTTCTAGAGGCCAAAAAGTAAACTGTGTGCCAGGAGGACTAAAGCCACCCAAGACCCTGGAGGGTTAAGCAGGCCACATGTTTCAAGCAATATGGGAAAGAAAAATTTCTATGCTGCGGAAAAGCGTCAAATAGTGTGATGCCTTAGACAAGGTATAAAAACAACAGATATTACACAAAAACTTAAATGTGATCTTCGTACTGTGAAGAGATTTGTGGTTGATTCAGAGCACAGACGGGTTCGTGCAGATAAAGGCATAATGAGGAAGGTGACTGCCAGACAAATTCATCAGATTTAGAGTGTAGCAACTAAAATCCCATTTCAAAACAGCAAAAAGGTATTTGAAGCTGCTGGTGCCTCTGTAGTCCCGCAAACCTCAAGGTGTAGGATCCTTCAGAGGCTTGCAGTTGTGCATAAACCTACTATTCGGCCACCCCTAACCAATGCTCAAAAGCAGAAATGTTGCAGTGGGCCCAGAAATACAGACTAATATTAAAACAGTCTTGTTTTCTGATGAGGACCATGCAAACCTGGATGGTTCAGATGATGGAGCAGTGGATGGCCACCATGTCCCAATAGGTTGCAATGCCAGCAAGAAGGTGGCGGAGTCATGTTTTGGGCCGGAGTCATGGGGAGAGCTGGTAGGCTCCCCCCCTTTAGTGTCCCTTAAGATGTGAAAATGACTTCTGCAAAGTATATAGAGACTTACCACTTTCTTCCATGGTACAAAAAGAAGAACCGTGCTTTCCATAGCAAAATCATCTTCATGCCTTACAATGTACCATCTCATGCTGCAACAAATACATCTGTCACTGGCTACTATGGGCATAAAAAACGAGAAACTCATGGTTAGCCCCCATCCTCTCCTGACCTCAACACTATTGAGTATTTTTGGAGCATCCTCAAAGATCTGAGGGTGGTAAGCAGTTCACATCAAAACACATATTCCATTGGAACAGCACATTTTGAGTTCAATGAAATTTAACTTATATCCTAATGGTTGGTGACTTAAATTATACTGACTGTCATTTGCTTCGACTATTTAGGAAATTTAGTATAAAATAGAATTTGCATAATAATTTGGAATGCAGCGTAAAGACAATGCAAAAGAAGTACTTTTGAAATCAAATTTACTAAAAATAATAAAGAAATGGCACATTTACACAAGAATATTCCACAGGTTTCTTTGTGGAGACCTCAGTTGGCATTCCAGTGTGGTGTTTTCTTTTGATGGTCCCTGACTTAAATACAACCATCTGGTTTCTCTCCATTGTGTTTCCCTTTATTAATAACAAAATTTCCTGAAATAGTCAATCTCTTTCCACACTGATCACAACCATAAGGTTTCTATCCAGTGTGTATTCTCTGATGTCTAACCAGGGAAGCTGATCGAGCAAAGCTCTTTCCACACTGATCACAACCATAAGGCTTCTCTCCTGTGTGTATTCTGTGATGTGCAACCAGGGTCCCTGATTCAGCAAATCTCTTTCCACATTGATCACAACCATAAGGCTTCTCTCCAGTGTGAATTCTCTGATGCCTAACCAGGTGGTGTGATCGAGCAAATCTCTTTCCACACTGATCACAACCATAAGGCTTCTCTCCAGTGTGTATTCTCTTATGTGTAACCAGGGTCCTTGATAAAGCAAATCTCTTTCCACACTGATCACAACCATAAGGTTTCTCTCCAATGTGTATTCTCTGATGTTTAGCCAGGGTCCCTGATTTAGCAAATCGCTCTCCACACTGATCACAACCATAAGACTTCTCTCCAGTGTGTATTCCCTGATGTCTAACCAGATTTCCTAATTTAGCAAATATCATTCCACACTGATCACAACCATAAGGCTTCTCACCAGTATGTATTCGCTGATGTGTAACCAGGTACTGCGATAGAGCAAATCTCTTTCCACACTGATCACAACCATGAGGCTTCTCTCCAGTGTGTATTCTCTGATGTCTAGACAAGGTCCCTGATTCAGTAAATTTCTTTCCACACTGATCACAACTGTAAGGTTTCTCTCCAGTGTGTATTCTCTGATGTTTAATCAGGTAGTCTGATCGAGCACATCTCTTTCCACAATGATCACACCTATAAGGTTTCTCTCCAGTGTGTATTCTCTGATGTGTAACCAGGTGTCCTGATTGAGCAAATCTCTCTCCACACTGATCACAACCATAAGGCTTCTCTCCTGTGTGTCTGTGCTTCTGTTTATTGAGTTTAGTTGTGTTGATACTCTTCTTTTCATTGTAAAGATGTTGGTCAGTCTCTCCTGATAAGCCCTTCTCCCTGAGAAGTTGACAGTTAGGACTGTTTACTGTAAAACAAAGACAAACAGAGATGGTTTTGACATCATGAACCAAGTTTTTTATTGGAAACATTTAATTGTATAAATATCTGTCATTAACATACACAAAAAAATTGAGTGCTACAGTTATGTAATTCATATGTATATAAAATATTGACAAAACAATGTTAAATGAACCCACCCATCTCTGAGGTTTTCCTGCAGTCAACCAGCCGTACAGACACCCTCTTCAGACTCCACTGTCCTGTCATATTTGACTCTTTCTGCATAAACAGAGATAAGGTGTTACTGGAAGAGGACCAGGGAGTCTCAGTAGTAACAGACAGGTTACTAAATGCCATGTTTTTTCTATTTTCTAAGTCCATAAGATTTTATTTTATTTAACCAGGTGGGCATGTTGAGAACAATTTCTCATTTAAAACGGCGACCTGGCCAAGATAAAGCAAAAAGGTGCAAGTACAGACAGAGTTACACATGAATACAAATACACAAGAATTACACAAAGGGTAGAGTAAGGCAAAAAGATTAAAAAAATACAGTCAAAATTGAATGAGGTAGATGTAAGTACATGTACAATTAGTGCAAAGAAATCAGAGATAGATTGAATTATTATACAGGGTGGCAGGCAAATACAATGAATAAGTTAACACTAGTATGACTGCAAATGGTAACAGTGCAAATAACAGTTGGTGAATAATATATTCAAAAAAATATAATACTGTTCAAGTCAGTATATACAGAGGTGCTTATTTGACAAAATGCTACGGTAATGGATCAGATGGGGAAAGGTAGTGCACATGTGAAGGGGGGGTCAGCAGGTGCAGTGGTTAGACAGAAGCTCTGATAATCGTGATTTAAAGGAAGTGAGGGGGACAGTGGTCACAAGTTTCAGAGTCTTCTGTAGCTCATTCCAGTCATTAGCTGCGGCGAACTGGAATGAATTTCGGCCAAAAGAGGTGTGGGCTTTAGGAGTGATCAGGGAGATGTACCTGGATGAGCGCAGATTACGGGAGGGTGAGGCGATGGTGAGGAGTGAGTTAAGGTAAGGTTTTTTTTTCTTAGGATTGATTGGTAAATTAGGTGATACCAGTGGGTCAGGCGCCGAGTGTGTAATGAGGGCCAGCCCACTAATGCATATAGGTCACAGTGGTGGGTGTTAAATGGGGCGTGGGTGACAAATCGAATAGCACTATTATAGACTACGTCTAGCTTTTTAATTAGGGAGGTGGAGGCAGTTCTGTAAATGACATCCCCGAAATTAGGTGAAGGAGGCCTTGTTTCTGAATAGGAAGCCAATTCTAGATTTTATTTTAAATTGGAGTGTGTTAATGTGAAGCTGGAATGAGAGTGAACAATCTAACTAGACACCTAGGTATTTGTAGGTGTCCACATATTCCAGTTTGGACCCATCCAGAATGGAGATGCTAGTCAGGTTGGCGGGTATGGGAAGTGGGCGGTTGAATAGCATGCATTTAGTTTTGGTGGGACTTAAGGGCAGTTGAAGGTTATAGAAGGTATGTTGAATGGTGTCGAAGCTCTTTTGCAGGTTGGTTAATACAGAGTCCAATGAAGGGCTTGATGTGTATAGGATGGTGTCATCTGCAAAGAGGTGAATCTGAGAGTCACCGGAGGCGTGAGGAACATCATTGATATACACAGAAAAAAGTGTTGGCCCAAGAATCCAACCCTGTGGCACCCCCATAGAGACATCCATAGGTCCAGACAGCAGACCCTCTGATTTAACATGTTGAACCCTGTCAGAGAAGTAGTTGGTGAACCAGTCGAGGCAGTTATTGGAAAAAGCAAAGGCTGCAGAGTCTACCAATAAAGATGTGATGATTGACTGAGTCGAACGCTTTGGCTAGGTCAATAAAAACAGCGGCACAGTAGTGTCTTTTATCAATGGCATTTGTGATATCATTTAAGACCTTGAGTGTGGCAGAGGTGCAGCCATGGCCAGCTCGGAAACCTGATTGCATAGCAGAGAGTGTGCTGTTGGATTCTAAATGTTTAACAATCTGATTGTTAATCTGTCTTTCGAAGACTTTAGAGAGACAGGGCAGGATAGATATGGGTCTATAAAAGTTAGGGTCGAGAGTGTCCCCCCCTTTGAAAAGAGGGATGATTGCAGCTGTTTTCCAGTCTTTCGGGATTTCTGAGGATACGAGAGAGAGGTTAAATAGGCTAGTAATGGGAGCTGCAATGATTGCTGCAGAGAGCTTTAGAAATGACGGGTCCAGATTATCTAGCCCAGCAGATTTGAAAGGGTCTAGCTTTTGCAGTTCTCTTAGGACATCAACTATTTGAATTTGGGTGAAGGAGAAATTAGGAAGGCTAGGGCATGGTACTGCATAGGGTGGGGAACTGTCAACCGGGGATGGGCCAGTGGCCAGGGTGTGGTTAGCCCGGTGAAACGCATGCCCAGCCATACTAAAATGCTTATTAAAATGATCAACTATGGCAGTTTTGATCGTGGTGATAGTGTTGCCTAGTCGTAGAGCAGAAGGCAGCTGGGAGGAGGAGTTCTTATTCTCCATGGTCTTCACCGTGTCCCAGAACTTTTTGGAATTAGTGCTACAGGTTCCAAATTTTTGTTTAAAAAAGCTAGTTTTGGCATTCCTGACTGATTGTGTGTATTGGTTCCTTACTTCCCTGAAGAGCTGGATGTCGTACAGATTTTTTTAGGCCAAAGCGGTGCGCCACAGGGTGTTTTTGTGTTGGGCTAGGATGGTCAGATCTAAAGTAAACCAAGGGCTATATCTACTTTTTGTTCAAAATTTTTTGAGTGGGGCATGTTTGTTTAAGACGGAGAGAAAGGCGTTTTTAAAGAATGTCCAGGCATCCTCGATTGTAGGGATAAGGTCAATATCCTTTCAGGGTATCCGGGCTAGGTCACTAGTGAACAGGCCTGTTCACTAAAGTGTTTCAGAGAGCGTTTTACCGTAATGATTGGACGTAGTTTGACTACAGACCCATTACGAACGCACGCAATGAGGCAGTTATCACTGAGTTCCTGGCTGAAGACAGCAGGGGTGCATTTAGAGGGCATGTTAGTTAAAATAATATCAATAAGGGTTCCCTTATTCATATTATTTAGGTTGTATCTGGTAGAACTCTGGTGGTTCTATCTTGACGGAAGATATTATAGTTCGGGATGGTTATTTCGGAGTTGTTGATAGATTTTTTGAGCCAGGTTTCAGAAACGGCTAGGATGTCGGGGTTAGCTGAGTGTGCTAAAGCACTGAATAAGTCTATTTTAGGAAGTAGCCTCCTTATGTTTACATGCATAAAACCAAGGCTTTTACGGTTGCAAAAATCATTGTATGGTAATACCTGAGGGGTTGGGATAACAGAAGGGGCTAGTGGGCCTGGGTTCAACTCTACATCTCCTGAGGAGCAGAGCAGGAACAAGATGAGCGATCGGGTAATGCTATAAAAACTGGTCATTTAGTGCACTTGGGGAGGTGAAAAAGGGGAGAATATTTTGGGGCATGGTAAAATATATTTAGAGCATTGAGAGCAGACAGAGAAATTGGAGGCTTATTAACCTGTGGTGGTGATCTGAGGCATTGATTAATGGTAAAGGAGGTTACCTAACTGGTTAGGCCAGGTGGGTCAGACAATGTAGCAGAGGATGTCAGGGGAGGAACCATGAGAATTTCTGGGGAATGGTATATAAAAACTCTACATTAAGAAAAAGCTATAAAGGTTAACAGAAACAGCAGAAAGTGAGCCATAATGACAAAAGACAATATAAATATAAAAACCAAATATACACAATAAGCAGTCACGGATAGAGGGAGGAATTGGAGTGAGTTAGTGAGTGAATTGCGTGTGCGCGCAAAGTGCGGGAGATCTAAACAAAGGCCTAGCAGATAGCTAGCTAGCAGTGGTACCATGCTATGAATAATGACCTAGCAATGAGCAGTATAGTCTAATCGTAAATGGTCCATTGATCAAAATGGGACCAGAATCGAGTGTTCGAGAGTTAAATAATGTATTCCAGAGAGTTGATTGAAGAAATCAGGGCATGGGTCCATTTATTAGAGACTGGCACGGATGCTCACCAAAGCGAGTGTCGACGCCGAATGCTAGCGGCCCAGGGAGTGGTAGACTAGGGCGCCGGCGAATGGACAGCCACGGTGGTTGGAGACGGGCTGCATCAGACAAGCACAACTCTAGGGCGTCAGTGTTGGAATTCCTTGGATGAATTTGTGTCGTCGGACAGCCGAGAGGTTGGTCGATCTCAGTTCTGTGTTGATTGAAGATGCTCTGTGTTGTTGGTATTGGCTTAGGTTAATATGTAGCTTAGCCGAAGTAGGCTAGCCAAAGACAGCATTCACTATCCGGTAGAGTGGTAGGTAGCTAGTTGCTAACAACAGACGAAGAGTTAGCCATCTACCGGGGATCCAGGTGTGGTAGATAAACTGCATGAAACAAGTCCCAGTGGGTAGTGTGGTTCACCAGAAGTATCCGTAATGAATTAGAAAGGAGCGAATGTAAAGAAAAATAAAATTAGAAAGTGAAGGTTAAGACGAGAAGACAACGTTTTCGCCTGAACGTTTACATAAGATTTCCTCCAAATTTAGCCCCAACCTGCAAGAGCAACATTAACCTTTGTCTCTGTACCTGATACTTAGGACAGTGTAGTATAACATGTTCTACAGACTCTGGACTACCACACAATACACAGTTACCATTAGCATGCTTCTTCATTATTAACAAAGTACTATTCAACCTCGTGTGTCCATACCTTAGCCTCGTAAATACATCCTCCTCCTCCTTACTTCATTATTACCAAAGTACTATTCAATCTTGTGTGTCGATACCTTAGCCTCGTAAATACATCCTCCTCCTCCTTACTTCATTATTACCAAAGTACTATTCAATCTTGTGTGTCCATACCTTAGCCTCGTAAACACATCCTCCTCCTCCTTACTTCATTATTAACAAAATACTATTAAATCTTGTGTCCATACCTTAGCCTCGTAAATACATCCTCCTCCTCCTTACTTCATTATTAACAAAATACTATTAAATCTTGTGTGTCCATACCTTAGCCTCGTAAACACATCCTCCTCCTCCTTACTTCATTATTACCAAAGTACTATTCAATCTTGTGTGTCCATACCTTAGCCTCGTAAACACATCCTCCTCCTTACTTCTGGTCACAGTCCTGCCGATCCCCACTACTTTCTGGACCTTATAGAATTGTCTCCCAGTCTGCCCACAGTCCCATAAAGCTATTAGTGATCTCTATATCTACGCTGGAATTTCCTGCTGCTGGTACCCATGCAAAAGTTACCTTGATTCCTGACTGCAACAAAGTGTTTGCAGCTTGCACCATTTCAAACACTATATCCTGTCTTGAGGTCGACTGACAGGATGAGGCTAAACAATGCTGAGCTGGAGTCCGACGCAATCACCGCCTTTCTAAGCCTGTTGACTACCACCCATCTCAGAGCTAGCCAAGCAACCACCAACTGTCCTGTATAAACTGCCAACCCATCACTGATTCTGTGACCTATACCAATTTTCAATTCAGGGATGACATAAGCAACCCCCAGTCTATTATCAGTCCGTCTAGACGCATCCGTATAGATAGTTACACCTCCCCATACCTCTCCATAAAACGGCTCTGCACCCTGTATCAGTCCACCCCACTTCCACGATTCTCTACTAACAAACCCATATCAACGGCCAATTCTTTCAAACCCCATGGCGGGACAGCTGGAAAACGTACCGTAAGACTAATTTTTAATACCATCAACCCCATTTCCTCTACCTTATCATTGATCACCCACCTAAAACTTCTAACCCGCGCATTCCACGCTCCTGGCATTGCTTTAAAACAGATTGACACATATGAGTTCCAACATGACCCCTCAGGTTTGCCCAATACACCAAGGCTAGCTGATCTCTTCTAAAGATGAAGAGGCATTTCTCCCATCTCCACCTGAATAGCCGTCACAGGTGTCGTTCTGACAGCACCACAGCACAATCTTAATGCTCGATGTTGAATCCCATCCAACTAGCTCAGCACCGTTTTGGTCACAGACCCATATATCATGCTACCGTAGTCGAAAACTGACCTGGTCAACCCAGTGTAGATTGTCCTCAATGCCGGTCTACTGGCTCCCCACCCCACTCCGCATAAACATCTCATGACATTTAGCACTTTCTTGCATTTACCAATAATATGTTCAACATGACATACCCATGTCAACCTTCGATCCAGCCACATGCCCAGGTACTTAAAGGAATCCACCCTTTCGCATGCCGTACCTGACAAATTCACCTTTAAATCCATACCTATGTTTCTTCTAGAAAAGAACATTGTCTTAGTCTTATCTAGAGATACCCTAAAACCCCACCTAATGGCCCAGAGATCCACTACAAACTGCACGCTGCATCTTATTCACCACATATTCAACACTCCTCCCTCTAGTCCATAATCATCACCTGCAAACAATGCCACATCGACATACCTCTCCACATCCATAAATGTCATTTATCATAATTGAAAACAACAAAGGACTGACAATACACCCCTGCGGGATAACATTTTCTACGTGGTACCTCTCACTTGTCACCCCATTTATCCTCACCCTCAGCATCCTCTCTTCCCTTAATCCCCATACTACTTAGCTTAATCAAAAGGCTTTCCTTCCACAACATGTCGTACGCCTTCTCAACATCAAAAAAGACCGCCACAACCGTTTCCTTATTCACTTGAGCTCGTCTTATTTCATCCTCTAAATACACTAACGGATTCATGGTACCCCTGCCCCTTCTAAAACCACTCTGATTATTCCTTAACAAGCCTTTAGTCTCTACCGTAAAGATAAGCCTGTCATTTACCAGTCTTTCCATTGTCTTCCCTAGTTGAGGCGTTAGCGCTATAGGTCTGTAGCTGCTAGGACACTTTGAATCTTTCCTAGGTTTCCTAATAGGGACAATTATAGATTCTTTCCAAGCTCTCTGAATTATTCCTTCTGTCCAGACCTTATTATAAAGACCGAATAACACATCTTTTCCTTCATCAGTTAGCCATTAACTCAGCTTTGCCAATACTACTAGTGACTACAGTCTGGCCCTCAACCACTCCCGGATAGCCATATTCTCTTCCACACCCTTCATTTTCTTTATCATGCCCCATACTCTCCCCACTGGAGTAGTTCTCCCTATAGAATCACAGAACCTTCTCCAACAACCGGTCTTAGCCCCCCTGACAGTTTTCCTCACAACAGCTTGAGCTTTCTTAAAATTAATCAGGTTTTGGAAAGTGTGCGTTCTTTTCAAGGCTCTAAACGCTTTGTTCCTATTCGTTATTGCCCGCTTGCAGTCATTCGACCACCATGGAACTATCCTACTCAGGATCTTGGCCTTGGATTTAGGAATAGCTAATCCAGCTGCCCTAATTATGCCACCACTAACGGCCTTGCACACACCCTCAACCCTGTTATTCACATCAACGCATGACAACAGGTCATCACTAACCTCCCTAAATTTCACCCAATCTGCTTTCTCGAAAATCCACCTCACCGTCTTGACTTCATGCTTAATTGCAATATTCAGTCCTACCTGAATCATAATAGGGAAGTGATCACTACCTATAGCATCGTCCTTCAACACCAGCCACACACACTGGCCTGCTAACGCTACTGTTACTAACGTGAGGTCTATAGCTGATACAGTTCCCCTACCTACATCCATCCTAGTACCCGAACCGTCATTAAGACACACCAGCTCCTCCCCATCTATAAATTCTGAAATCCCCTCCCAAAAAAAAATAATTGGTATCAGCACAAAAAAAAAATCCATATCGGTTGATCCCTACTCACGATGCACTGACTCCAGCCTGAGGCCACTCCTTGTAAACAGGCCTGTCACGAAAACAAATTTTGCTAGTCAATAAATTGTCCCAGAAATAATTGCGATAAATGATAATATTGTCGGAGACAATTTTCATCTAATATAATGATAATGGAAAAATAATGCACGTACACCTTTTCAAAGATAAATATTCTTTAGAAATAAAAGTTTTTTGAAAACTAACTAGAAAACATTTGAAATATCCACAATAAGTGGACAAAACAACCAAATACAATAAATAAAATAGACTTTCAGTCACTGTTAACAAAAAATGCACTTGAATAAAAACCAAAACACAATCCAAAACAATAACGTCTCCTTGGTAGAGAGAAAGAGAGACGAGGAAAACAAACTAGCATGCAAATTATTGTGGCCGTAAAAGTTAAGGTATTTTTTATTATAACGCGATTAATTGATTTATTGCATATTGTGACAGGCCTACTTGTGAAGCTCCCCTGAGTTCTTGAATCGGATTTGCCTGACAATCCTCTCAAGACTGCGGTCATCCCTGTTGCTTGTGCATCTTTTCCTAACACACTTTTCCCTTCCAGTCAACTTTCCATGAATATGCTTTGATACAGCTCTCTGCAAACAGCCAGCTCTTTCATCAAGTACTTTCTGTGGCCTACCAATGAATGTCTTCTGGACAACTGTCAAATCAGCAGTGTGTACTGAGTTAATTAGCTAATTAGAGCCCTACTCAAGTCAACATTTCTGTATTATAACTTCTCTATTGTAATAGTTTAAGAAACTGGATTTTTGATTTCCATAAGCATTTTGCCGTAATCATCAAGATTGAAAAAAGGCTTGAAATACACCCCTTTATGTGTAATGAATCTAGAATATACAGTATGGTGTCCATTTATCAGGAATATTACAGAAAATAAAATTACATGGAATTCTGTTTGTTCTATTTTTTTCTAGCTGCATAGTACTGAGCTGTGAGCACAGGTCCCACTAGAGGATGCAGGGCCCATATAGGGCCGATATGTCACCCCTAATGGAGTCTATTTCTGACCGTTTGGTCAGAAACATGCACACCAGTAGCCTGCTGTAGGTCATTTTGTAGGGCTCTGGCACTGCTCCTCCTTTTCCTACTTGAGAAAGGAGCAGTCACTGGTCCTGCTGCTGGGTTGATGCCCTTCTACGGCCCTGTCCAGGTCTACTCGTGTAACGGCCCATATCCTGGTATCTCCTCCATGCTCTAAAGACTGTAGTGGGAGACACAGCGAACCTTCTTACAACAGTCATGTATGGAAGTGCCATCCTGGAGGAGCTGGACTACCTGTATAAACTGAATGGGCTGCAGGTACCGCCTCATGCTACCAGTAGTAACAAGGACACTAGCAAAATGTAAAACTTAAGAAGAATCAGTCAGGAAGCATGAGTAGAGAGCAGTTGTCTGTGGCCAGTAGGGATGGGACGGTATGAAAAATTCATATCACGATTATAGTGACCAAAGTTATCACGATTATCAATATTATCACGGTTTTGTTAAACTGAGATGGAAATGTAAAAAAACCTGATACACACACACTGAAAACATTTCAACAAGTTTTATACTTGGAAGGAAATCAACAAACAACAAATACAATTAGCAGCTATAAGCACTTTATTTTACTATAGTCTACCATTTAGTACTAAAGCCTACTATCCGATGTGATATCATTATGAATTCCCCATAAATTGATGACTGAATCTTGTTAGAATTAGGCAATAGCTTTACCATCTGCTGAAGTAAACAAAAGGGCTAGCTAACGGGATGATTTTTCACCTATGCTCTGAATTTGACTCTGTTGTAATAGCATATTCACGTAACACATACATTACATTCATTGCTAATCATTTGATTAATTGTGATGGCAAACAGAGTATCATCCGACGGACAGAGATTCTTTAGGCTCCGGGACTGGGAAAAAAAGAATGGCCACAAACAACGAACGGGAGGAGGTGGGAGGAATTGAAAGCAACTCTAGACGACACTCTGTGCGACTTCACCTGCTAAATCTGTGTGATTTTGACTTGCGCAAAAGTGATTCACATGAACAAATATTTTAGAGCAGTGATTCAGTACACCCATTTCACTGAAAAGACTGGTTAAAAAAACGATTAGTTCAGGTATCGCACGTCACTATTCGCCTACACATACAGGCTGTGTTGGTTGTGGCGTGAGTCACTTACTGATCCTTAACGGTACGGATCCACTTTTCCGACACGACTGTCTGTCGCGTCGCATCTCGCTCTATTCCTATGGGTGACGTCACGCGACTTCAACGTGCCCGCATAGCATCCCGGGAAGGCAGCACTGCATTTGAGAAAATGTTGCGCGACAGAAAAGATGAAAATTCCCAGCTTTATGCAAATGAATCCGTTGAACGCGAAGCG